>JAMKCH010013043.1:0-140205 GCA_023653785.1 Ophioderma brevispina
TTGCAGGGGAGAATTTGAATTGTGTCGTTAAAAAATATCTTCTTTTGAACCTACATGACAATTGTCAGTTTTTTGTTAAATTAGATTTGGAAAAATTACACCCTGTTTTTATAAATCCTGAGCCCCGCAGAATCGTTGTTTGTTTTACGGGCGGGTTGTCACATATTAGTAAGGGGCAGTGTCAGTGTTGATGGTTTGGATTTGTGCTTTTTTGCTACAATTGGAATGTTGGTCTTAAAATGTAGAATAATGGTCCCAGAATCCAAATCAAATTTTTAAATGTTTTATCCCTTACGTTTGGCGGACATCTTGGAGTTCCAAAAATGGCCGCCATTTCACATATTTTGCTCAATATCTGGACTTCTGAGCAAATAGAAGACTCAATGGTGGCAATACCCATGTTTGTGATGTCAGGAACACAAATATTACATTCAGAAAGTCTCCAGATTGTTTCCTTCAGGGGCCATCTTTTAAATTTCAAATGTGCCGCCATTTCAGCATATTTTGCTCCCTGGACTTCTGAGCAAATAGAAGGACTCAAGTTAGGTTGCAATACCCATGTTTGTGATGTCTGTGTCCAAGGAATACAAATAGTACATTCAGAAAGTATCAGATTATTCCTTCAGGCGGCCTCTTAAATTTCAAACTGGCCCCATGTTCAGCATATTTTGCGCCAATATCGGACTTCTGAGAAACTAGAGATCAATTGGTGGCAATACCAGGTGTGTGCTATCAAGGAACACCAAATATAACATTCAGAATATCGCAGATTGTTTCCTTCAGGCCGGCCATCTTGAATTTCAAAATGGCGGCCATTTTCGCATATTTTGCTTAAAAACTATAGACTTTGAGCAATATAGAATCTGAAATTTGTGGGCAATGCCCGTGTTGTGTGTAATGCCAGTGAATGCAAGTATAGCGTTCAGAAATTTGCCAGAATGTTTCCTTGAGGTGGTCTTTCATTTTTCAAAGGCTGCCATGTTGACATAATTTTGAAAATTATCAGGACTATGGAGTAACATAGAAAACGCAAATTCCCCTCTGAGCAACATCGAAAAACTCAAATCAAATTGTTAGGACTAAACGGTTTTGTTGTCTCAAACTACAATGCTGCTTGCCCTATCCGAAGTATTATCATTACTTATTGCATCACTCGGAAGATGCAGAACTCTCCAAGAACCTTAAATGTTATCTCAAACATATTTAAATTTGTGTTCCTCTGTCGACGTCACATAGTGACATTACATCCGACCCAGCATTCCCCAATATCAAGGGTGTGATGCAATGGAATGAAACACTGCAGCCAGAAACGAGGCTATGTTCGCAATATTATTTTGGCCAAATATCTTGACTTCTAAACCATGAAAATATATCTTTAAAATTATTGGCATACAAATGTTTTTGGTCATGATGTGGATAGACAGTGTATTGAATGCCTTTGTAGATAAGTAGGAGAGGCAAAATACACTTAAAATTGTTCATATTACTAATTACTTCACAATTTAACTTACCAAAATGTCCGCCACATCTTGAAAATTTCATGTTTACAAGATTAATCATCCTGAACTATTATAACTTCACTGCAGTACTACTTGACCTAACTTCATTCCTCTTCATCATCACAACTGAAAACTTGAAGGCATGTTGCCAAGCAAGGCTTGCCAGAATGCATAACATTTGCAGAGCTCTGGGAATTTCAAACCATTCAAGTGCATCCAATGTAGAAACTAAAACAATTGCTTTTGTGTCTCCCATAGACATGCTTGCTTGCTATCCGAAGTATATCATTACTTATTGCATCCCTCGGAGGAGATTGGCAGAACTCTCCAAGACCATTAATGTTATCTCATACATATTAAATTTGTTCCTTCTGCCCGATCGTCACATAGTGCATTCATCCGACCCAGCATTCCCCGTCCTCTTTTCACCCTTATCAGTTGGTAGCCAGAGGAAGGGGTTTCGATTTCGGTCGGTTGAGATGAGACCAATTTGGGTCATGGTGCTTGCAGCCGCGAATTGTGGGCAAAGATAGGTTTAAAGTTCATGGTCAGCGTATGAAAGTAAATTTTACAAAATCGTGCAGAACTAGGCCTCAAAAGGCATTTAAAGCATATAAAATCCAAATTTTCCACCCCCCCAGGGGACACTAACCAGGACCCCTGGAGGCCGGGGTCCGTTCCCGGAAAGTGCGTCGTAAGACAGTCGCGTAGCCTCTTTCTTTATCGCAACTTTTGCGCAATAAAAAGTTCACACATTACGAATTAACTGGGTTCCCGAAACGTAGTATTCACTTAAGATTTTTCTTCAAAACTTACGAAAAAATCTACGTCTGTCGTAAGTAGCACGTACGCTTTTTCCAAGACTGTTCATGCGTTCCTGAACCTTAACTTAGTCGCAGGATTATCGAAAAGTTACGCGAATTTCTACGTCTAATCAGAGTTGACGTAGACTTAGCATATCCGACATATCATTTCAATGTGACCATTATGAAGGAGCATTATCATGATTATTCGTGATTTTATTGGAAAAAGGGGATGCGAGGCTGGGAGATGATTGTAGGAGACTTACTATTCCACCCACTTGAACATACATATTCAAGAACCGGGGTCACTTGTGTTTGGTTTTGGTGTGTGTGTGAAAGTTGGGTTGGCGAAGGTGCGTGCGTGTGTGTTGGGAGGGGGATGGGGGTGAGTGGACGTGGTGGGTATGTGTGTATATATTTTTTGTGGGTTGTTTATTTTGTTTGTTTGGTTTTCTTTTGCTAGTGTCACCCAATGACCGATTTTCAAAACTAATTTGAAAGATAAGAATTATGATAGCCTATAATCTCTTGTCGAATTTTCTAACAATTTCAAAACAATAGATTTCCCTTTTTAAATAAAAAATATGCCTCTTTTGTGTATTTCAACTACATGTTGGGGCGGTCTCCAAAAAGACTCGAGTTTGAGCACATCACGTTACTTCCAAAGATGAGTGATCCCCTTCCCCAGTTGAAAGTAGGTCAGAGTGGGAAGTTGATTCATGAGTAAAGCATCATGTCTAAATGTGAAAACTTATATAAAAAATGGCGGGTTATTTTCCATCTAAGTGAGGAATAGTAGTGGTTGTTCTGTACTGTAGACCTACGATGAACACGTCATACGACCATCGTTATTATGTCAGCTTAAAGACATACCAGATTTAAGGGTATTGAGAGAAGTTCTCTTGTGTAATATTTACGAGGTATTACACTAGGGTTACCGAAAGAAAAGGATAAGTAAAAAACAGAAAATAACAAAAATAGAGTATGGATACACTAAATTGGTCACAGAAATGATAAATTAAACAGCTATCACTCGCAGAGAGATATAACTAACTGAAGTAGTTACTATAATTAAACATTTCTATTACTAAACTAATTAATTTATAACGCGCTACATTAAGCAAATAAATTGAGAGTTAACACCACACCACACATACACACAACACTCGAAAAAATATGAACGAATCAGACCAAGTTAACCGACAATCAAGCGAACCCTGTCGAGTGCTTTAATACTTGTTAAAGTTCGATAGATACCACACATAAAAATCATTATACCTGAGATAATAGGCACATAGTAACATTCGCCAAACGTGTTCAGGACTTTTGCACCAGACAGAGCCCAATTTCAATATTAAATCAAATGAATGGGATGACTGTAAAATCGGCTTGTTTATGGTAACGTAAAATTGTCGTAGGGTTTACTGGAAGAAATGCACTACGCCATCTTAAGTACACTGGTCGGAAACGTTTCTACCATGATCGGAACCAAAATCTTAAGCCATGCGGAAGATGGAAAATTTACGATCATAGTTTTTGTTTTACGGGAACGGAACCTGGGACCCCAACCGTTCTGTCGGTTCAGATGGAATCATCTAATGGATAGGGCAAGGGACGCATTGTCTCTAGGAGACAACAAAACAATAAGTTTTAGTTAGTCTCCCTGATATTTTGCTTGCCTTTAATCCAATGTAGATCATTTAACCGGGTTTTTTTCTGAGGTCACAAGTTTGCTGACAATGCGCCTCTGATTTTCGAGCTCTCTCCAGGGTTCCATATATTTCCGTGACTTAAAGT
This sequence comes from Ophioderma brevispina, assembly GCA_023653785.1. Classification (NCBI taxonomy): domain Eukaryota; kingdom Metazoa; phylum Echinodermata; class Ophiuroidea; order Amphilepidida; family Ophiodermatidae; genus Ophioderma; species Ophioderma brevispina. The sequence continues at coordinate 4,100 of JAMKCH010013043.1, forward strand.
TTATCTTCACTCACAGAGAAAGAAATAAATTTAAATTGGGAGGAATGGGCTTGCCGAAAATTTTGCGCACTCTTTTTTTTTTGCCAAGAACCCAGGATTGAAAGAAACAACATGATCCCAGTTCGGAATAACCAAACTCTCGCCGATACTAAGGCTTGGTGCTCCAAAAACAACGGAAACTCGACACCACAAGTCTTTCAAAGAAGCGTGCGAACAACGGCTCTAAAAGCAGATATTTTCAAGTAGTTCAACTGCGGAAGATCCAATTTCGAGATAAACATACCATTAAGGAAGTGACTTAGCCAGATTACCAAAGCCCTCTGGATGGCGGACTAATAGCATCGTACGATAGCCGCATGAAGACGGTTCTTACGAAAAGTCAGCAACTGGCCCTAAAGTGGTTCTACAGGATGTTACTTCCTTGGGGCACCAGCCGAAGTACGGAATCAGCTGTTTAGCATTACGTCTAAGTGTCGAGGATCTTCACCTCTGGCCGCAAAGAAGGCTGACTCTCTAGAAAGACCTTCTTCATTACCGTAAGCTTTTTTACGCTGGATAAGGGCCAGGCAATTCAGTCGCGGACATTTGACATCCTCCAGCGAAGTCTCCCTCTTGAAGAGCACTAGAGGGGGGGGGTGGGTGCTAGGAACCACATTTACCGGGGGCCAATGAAGGCTATCAGCATGACGTTGCATTCCTCGCAGCTATTTAGTATATCTTAGTATTATGTCACCATTTGTGTAGTTAGAAAAGATGTTCTAGAGAGATGACAGTTTTATTTTGAGGTGGGGACCCACCCCTAGGTTTTTTGGCATTACCATTTTGGCTTGCATCATTTAGCACGTTCAATGTGTAAGCGGATCTTTCGCTCGATTCAAGCAACGGCCCTGTTGGCAAGTTGAAATCGTGTTACACGATGGTAAAACGTGCACACTGTGGGACATGGTGCATCGTTTTCCGTAGTATTGTGTTGTACACCCTTACTAGGAATATCATTACCGACGTTACCGTATGCCTGGGCGGGGGGTGGGGGGTATCACATATGAATGGGTATGGGTGTAAGGCTGGCGCTTGCAAACCCAGGGGCTTCTGTGACAGAGTACTAGACAAAATAGTGGTTACTGTTTGGGTGAGAGACAGTAAATGCCCCACAATAGGGGGTGTTCGTGGTGACAAATTTGTATGCAAAAACTGTGGGTTTTAGAAAATTTTGCAACACATTTTACAAAATATTGGTATTGGTGAAAATATTCAAATTTTACCCAAAATAGGGGGTCTTTAGGGACAGTTGGAAAAACTTTTTAAACAAAATGTGGTCTGATGGGTGGACATTTTCTAAATATATGGGTGTCACAGACGCCGTCACCTCCAAGATGGGCGAGTTGAGGATCACCGTATATAGTTATACCAGCAATTGGGTGCATATGATGCCCCTCGTGTCAATAAATTTTCTTGTCACTAGTCTAAAAATGAAACTTTGTGAAAATAATAACCCTCACCAAATTAAAATTTATTCGGATGTCGGCAAGGGGCGCCTCCATAGCTGCAGTGGCGGCACCAGACTTCATGTTTTTTCGGGGGGAAAACGGGGGGGGGGGGGTGAGGGGGTATAAAAACTACCAATTTTGGGCCCCCCAAAATCGCTGATATATGCCCAAATTGGAGATAGCAGATTTTTGCAAAAAATCCGTGATTCTCTTCTGGCCGGGGGGGGGGGCTGGGGCTGGGGAAAGAAAAAAATAGGGGGTGCAAATTAACCCCCCTCCAAGTACCAAGTTCTAAAAGTCGTCCTAGAGTTATTGGCGCGCGGGCAATGACTATGAGATAATAAAAATCTCCATCCCATGGCGCGATTTCAATAACTTCCAATCACCATATATTGAGCAAATACCCCATGTTTTTAGTATGATTGATGATACCCCAGACCATGCTATGGTCAGCTGCTGTTAACATGTGCACATACAAGGCTAGTGAACTCAGCTCTTGGTAGATTAGCATGCCTGCTTCATAGGTGTATACCAACAGAGGTTCTATATAGATAGAGAGCAAAACGTTAAGTCGTTCTTAGAAATTCATCGTTCTCGCTGTTTTTGCCGACACAAGAAAAACTCATTATAGCTCCAACAATAGAAAGCAATGGCGCCTCGTTCTTCCACATACTGTGGGTGGCCGATTTGCCCTATACCTAATCGGTAGTGATACAATTATGATGGTTAGAGGTGGCCAGGTGTATAATAGTGCAACCGGATCATTGTGCTCAGATTACTCTTTTTCTCATAAGGCAATGCGCGTGCTTAGGTGAAAAGATGTATTCATTGAGCGGTTTATTTAAATCAAGACGTCTGGACGTTCGTTTCATTCGTTGTGTGGCCATGGGTAGGACAAAATGTAAACCCCCAATAGCCCCAACATCCAAACAACTGATATTTTGAAGGATTGTTTGTATCGAATTGAAATTATGTGTGTATACAAGCACCCACACTAATATTATTCAGTGCAATATTCAAATGTCATTGAGCCAGCAAGGAAGACTGGTTTTGAATGGGCTTTCACCCCTGGTGTTTCTTACAACGTGGCACGTCTATTGTTAACAGAAAGCAGGCACTCTTTTGTCCTCTTTAATTATGTCAATGTGGGCGGGAAAAGCCAGCTGCAAGATGGCATTCTTTCATATAGATAATTCTGTGTCGTTGAATGAAACTGACAACCATACATTACATTGTGATGCGTTCCCGACACACAGTTGACCAAACTCCCATCGTAATACAAATGTCACGTGTTTTGTGCCAGTGACTATAGCCATAATGAGTCACGCAACCCTCCCCCCCAGTACTATGTGTAGTAGTGACTCGAGGGACTGAGGCACCAGTACAAACCGTCGCGACAACGTAATGGGTGAGACTTAAAGTAGCTAGCCATTCAGCATGTTCAGTTAAGGCGCTACTCAACTGGTGTGTCAGAGGCCTATAGAACTCGCCAGGTTCGTCACCACCGTAGGCTCAATAATTCACCGGGGGGCTAAAAGAGCGGCTGGCACAAACCATTTTGGAAGTTCTACCTAATTGAATTAAGAGCAAGCAAAATGTATAGGAGACCACGATATCTCGGACATCAACATTTCATAGCACATTTCTCATTCCAAGATTAGTAACAAATTATTTCTTAAGGAGGTGTCATAAAGATTCTAAAATGAAACACTATGGCTCACTGATCTGGGCCCCCTGTACGATAACCAATCAAACGTTTATGATGCGACGATATTTGAGATACTTTTAACTAAAATTTAACTACTTTGTATGATTAATCCCTCTTAATCCAAGATTGCCGCCCAACAGGACCTGTGGGACAATATTGTATTTTTGGGAACATCAAAATTCTGTAAGGAGATGTCAAAAAGATTCTAGAAATCATGTTAGAATTTAGTTTAAGGGGGATGCATGGGAACCCATATAATCACCCACTGTTATCTCAAAAAGACCCAAAATATCAGTTATAGCTTAATTCTCAGCTCAATTTTCAATCTTACACGTACATGGTCATCCAAATACCTAACAAATAAGCTCATGTCATGTTTTTAAGATATCAAATTGGGCTAATTTTTTACTCATTACAACATTGTCTTGGTTATTAAAACTACCTTTGTCCACAGCAAAAGCAACATCATTTATTTTTTTCTATTAGTTAGAACGTTAGGCCTAAACATTGTCAATTAGATCCGGCATTCAATAAACAACATAGCACGAATGCATTTCACCATGATCCCACAACACAGTAGATAAGGTATCAGATTGCGTGTACACATCGTTATGTCACCCACTGTTACCAATGTTATTGGGATAACTTGACACAATGTATTATGGGATATTAGTGATTACTCGATTCTTTCACACGTGGCCACAAATTAGCTGATAATCTTGGAGATTAGATCATGCGATCGATTTCACCATATCCCATAACGCAGTATGAGGTATTTTAAGACTGCATCATGCATGTACAGATAATGAAGTTACAAGCTTTAAAACTACCAGCGTTATTTGGACAATTTGACATAATGTATTATGGGATAGTACTCAATTCTTCCAACGTGGACATCTCGCAAACGAGCTATGACGTAAGATGTGCGATTTTTCCATTTAGCTTTCGGGGGTCGCAACGGCGACAACCCAAGCAAAGATGTCTTCTTCAAAATACATCATACGTATTCTCCATTACAAATATCCCTATATTCCCTTATATTATATACAGGTTTATATATAATATATTTACAACAGTAGAAGAAGTCAAAACCTATAAAGTATGCCTAGATTGCCTCAGCCATTTCCCTAATTAAAATTACACCCTGCACCAAGTAACGAAGCCGAGAACGGGAACATCTAGCCACTTGAACTGGTTGAAACCATCTCGCGAAATAGGTAACATTCGGAGCTCAAACAACTTACGCAGATTTTATTCCTTCTTCAAAAACACTTTCTCTGCTAAAAGATCTCTCGCAAATCACTTAAGAATTCCGATGTTTGAAACATTTTTTTCAGATTTCCGATATATTGCATATTGATTCAAATCATATACCTTCTCCTTCTACATCCCGTTTCTATCATCCCTACAAAGTCCTGGCAATTTGTGTGGTCGAACCTAAACAAATAAGTAAAGTAAACAAAATGCTACACTATATAAGACAACTGGCACGGCTACCAAACCAATATGTAGGGCGATTTCCGCCCTCATAATGATTCGTCTCATCATAAGGAATCAGAAAATATATAGTTTGGCATATCTGTGATCTTCAGTTACAGAGATATGGGTGAAAATGCGATAAAGGTCATTGAACTTTTGATTGGTCATTCTACATCATCTACATATACAGGGGGCCAAATTTTCAAAATGCTTCAATCTTGACAAAATTGGTGTCAAATTGTTGGTATGAGTATGAGCAATGTGGAAATGTACAGTTTCCATGATTTCAGATCTTCCATTTTGGTTTATCGGTTAGGAAAGAGATGATTAGTCCCTAATTCCCATACAAAACAATACAAATTTGATAAAAGGTAACTTTCCACCAAATTTTACATCCTAGATAGTGCAAACTATACTTTTCTGGATTGCTCATGCTCATAGCTACAATTTGATACCAAATTTGTCAAGATCCATGCATTTTGAAAGTAAGGCCCCTGTACAATGACGAATCAAAAGTGCAATGACCTTTATCACATTTTCACCCATATCTCTGCAACTGAATATCACAAACATCCCAAAGTATATTTTTCTGATTCCTTAGATGAGACAAACATTGTGTGCTTTTCAACTCAATCAAACCATTTTTATATGACTGATCTCTTTGGATCCAAGATGGCCGCCAAACGGACCCCGCGGACTATTTGATTTTTGGTAACCTCAAAAAATTTTTTAAGTAGATGGTCGCAGAGATTCTAAAAATCATGTTAGAATTTAGTTTTTTCAATGGGGGTGTATGGAACCCATGTATCCTGCTAGACCAATAGCTCGGATTTGTAATACGTTTGTTTATAGTGTTTTAAGGTTATTGTCTTTGCTGTCTTTGTGTTCCAGAAGCATATTCAAGTATGAAACCAATATCCAGCAGTCTTCTCCACACATTAAAGCCCTTAAATGAAATGCCCTGATTAAACATATGTTAAAATGTTGGCATTTTGAAATCCAAAGATGGCCACCACAGGGAACAATCTGCAAGTTTATGGAGGCTAGTTATTTGCATTCCTTGGCAATCATCACAAATATAGGTATTGCCACCAATTTAAGGTTTCTATAGGGATTGCTTCAGAAGTAGATATAGAGTACATATGTTTAACTGGCAGCCTTTTGAAATCATAAGATGGCTGCCACAATGAAACAATCTGCAACTTTGGATTGCTATATAGTGTTCCTTGGCACCATAGACATGGGTATTGCACCAATATTGAACCTTTATATGTTGCTTGAAAGTTCAGATATAAAACAAAAGTATGTTAAAATTGGCGGCCATTTGCAATTCACGATGGCCTGCTCTGAAGGAAACCATCTGCGACTTTCTGAATGTAATATTTGTATCATGACATCCACAAACATGGGTATTGCCACAATTGAGCCTTCTATGTGGCTCAGAATTCCGGATATAATCAAATATGTTGAAATTTGGCGGCCATTTTGAAATCAAAGAATGGCGCCAAACGGAACTGGATAAAAATGGTAAATATTTGATTTGGATTCCTGGGACATTTTCTACATTTTAAGACCAAAAATTCCCAATTGTCGCAAAAAGCCAAACAATGACCACACCGTCCCATACTATATGTTCGCCGTATCATACCGCCAAGACGCTTTCTCGTCCATTTTTTTAAATATAATTTAAATATGAAATAATGGCATCAGGAATGATACCCAAATCAATCTCTAGGACCAATATCCGCCACGAAACTACACAATTTCAGCTCAAATTCTCGGTTTTATAGGAACTATAGCGGTGTTGCACGTTTCAGGGCGGAGGGATTTTGTACTGTGCTCCCTTATAACGCACTAGAATTTTTTTTCACAATAAAACAATGGACTTCTTTAATTATGCTAACAATCAGCCGAGTATATCAAACCAAATTTGGTGTCTATTAAGTAAATCCCTTTTTTTAGATATGGCGAGTTCAAGTACGGGGACCATTTCCGATTTTTCTCCATTTTTTAAACCACTTTACACATTCTGAGTGAGTATGCACATCGAGTGTTCCTTCCGGTCACTCACATGACACGATCCACCGAGTACACACTCTCAGTAAGAAAACAAGTTAGGTTGATTGAACACTTTTTTGATTTTTTTTCCTGTAGGCAGAAATTTTCATCAATTTTTTCTTCTATGATTTAGTATATAATTAAATAAAATCAAGCCGCAAAAAGAGTATTTAAAGTATAGGTCTACTTGCAGCGTAAAATGCAATCAGATAAATCACGGGGGGGTGGGGAGTGGGGGGTGGTGGATGGGATACTGCGTGACGATATAGACCAGATTATCATTTATTTAAAAATGTTTAACTGAACACATTTTGAAGGGGCTTTATTGCACGGGGGGGGGTGCCAAATAACTGAAAAGAAGTGACCCGGTTTGGTAATTGTTTGTTTTCGGGAAGTCGTGTCGGGAGTAAGAGATTTACCACTCAATTTGCAGAGCCAAAAGATAATAGCTTCAATAAAATACAAGTTCGGATATGTTAAACATCTCTCGTAACTGATAGGGCTTTATTTTTATAATGATTAATTAGGAAACATTCAGAGGATAACCTTTTAAAAGAGCGCCAAATGCCGCTTGTGGAGGAAGAAAATTGCAGAACGCACACCTCCCGCAAAACATGCATGGTTTTGGTTCCAACCGACATATGCGCTCCTCCTCTCAAACGCGTTTGAAAGGAACGGCAGAAAGCAAACGTTTCAGCAAACCGTGCATTATAAGGGGGAACAGTACAAAATGGGTCCTGCCTATTGAAACACTGCTTTAATGCGCCATCTTGTATCCGTCCATATCTCTTTTTTGCCCTGCCTTACTTTTGAGCAATGAATTTGCAGGGAGGAATTTGATTTGGTGCTCTTTAAAATATCTTCGTTTGAACCAACATTGACCATGTCAGTTTTTTTGCAAATTAGATTGAAAAAATTACAACCATGTTTTTTTCTAACTCCTAGCCCGCAGGAATCGTGTTGTACGGCGGTTCTTCAAATATGTCCAGTATCATATCGCCAAGGACGCTTCTCGTCAATTTTTAAATATAAGTTAAATATGAAAGAATACACAACATGATGTACCAAAATCAAATCTCTAGGACAAATATCCGCCACTAAACTACACAAATTTACGCTCAACTTATTAGGTTTTTATAGGAACTATATCGGTGTGCACTTTTTCAGGGCGGCGGTGGGATTTTTGCTGTGATCCCTTGTGGTGACAATATAACACCCAAGTTTGTTTCCAATGGAACTTCAACTTTTCAATTGAGATCAATTTTTAAAAAACTTCCTTAACATTTAGTGACACACACACACACACACACACACCACAACATACAATCCAAACATAAACACGCCCACAACGGATTGCTAAGTGGTCCGCCAGCTAGAGCTGGGGCCCACAAAAAAGCAGAAATAGAAAAAATTGATCAATAATCGAAAAGGTGATTACCCGACCCAACCATAAAACAGGAAAAACTTCGACAAATTCAGGCCGTCGCCTGCCTCAAGGCAATATGGCAAGATGGAAGTTTACTTCAAACAAGACGTTTGAACGTGGCCTTAATCGCTTACACATTTGATATTGGAGGGGCAAGTTGTCCACCATTTATAAAAAAAAACACACATTTACATTCTTACTCTCATTTAGTCACCATGTTTAAAAAACTAAACTTAGCTCATTAATGGATAGCGTTTTTAATAAAAGTTAGTATTTAGCTATGCAGGTTTAGCTTTGAACATTGAGCGGGAAAAGGAGAAAGTTGTCAAATTAAATAAACCAGATTTTAGAGTGATTTAGACCTGCAGTGCAAACAGCAATAACATATGCCCTATACTGGTATTTAAGTTCATTTATAATTATACTAGTACTATTTCCATTTCAATCAGGAACAGAAATTCGTTTGTGTTTGGTTAAGAAGCACAGGAATTGACGTTGCTAGGGGACAAGTTCAATGTCGAATTCAAATAGTTTAACCATTCGTGATCTTTACCTCATCACGATGATTTGGGAGTTTTATGAAACCCCTTCGTGATACGGGTTAAAAGCCACGGCATAATATGTAGTTTTACTTGCATTAGTAAGCATATTCGTGAATAATATTAACAATAAACAGCTACTGAAACCAGTGTTTAACATGGGATTATATATCACGTTCTCCATCTAAATCTGTTTATAATCGAAAATAATCGAAACATTTCATTTGCCGGTAGTTGTTTTTTTAGGCATTTGGACGCCATTACAAATGACCTTCGGACGCAAAAAGAAGAAGACTGCTCTCCATGTGAGGACAGCCATCATGACTCGTATATGGCCAATGATAATCATCCTCACAAAATTAATGCGCTCCGCTAATCATTTTCACAGTTTAAAACAGTGAAATTAAACGCCATTCCCACTATGTTTAAACATTTTGAAATATTTAAATCTGTTAAAATTGAAACATATTCATTTGTCGATAGGTGTTTAGAGATTTGACATGTTTATTACCTAAACACTACTTCATACCATGTTTGTAAACAACGATTTACAGCGAATCTTTAACGTAACAAGTTGCCTGGATTGTTCCATTTTGTAAAGGGTATAGCTTGTCATCAGAAGTGAGATGGAATTTAGTAGGCCTCTCCACATAGCATACAGTAAATATAAGGCATACTATTATATCAATAACATTGTCTCTAAAATATTCAGGTATTTTGTTTAGACTTAAAAATCTGCTACCTCAGAACACTTTACATTCCATATACACTAGTTTAGTCTTACCACATATTCTATATTGTAATATTATCTGTGCAAAAATAATTGCAACCTGAATCGTATTTATTTAAAACAAAAGAAAATCATTCGCATTTGTGCAAACGCACAATTTCTTGCCCACACTCCACCTCTCCTTGCCTCTTTTACTAGTCTCATTGTTCATGATATTCACAAACTACACAAGCTATTTTTATGTATACTTCCGGATATTTTTTTCAAATTATTTTACTAACGTTCACAGGATTCACGATTACACTATCAGATCATCTGATAATCTCCGTCCGCCAAATTTCAACACTGATTTGGCACGTAACTCAATCAGAAGACAGTAACCTCTTCTCGGGAATAAACTTAGTCCTGACATTAAAAACCGTACCTCCCGTTTCAACTTTCAAATATAAGTATCAGTAGTATTTGTTATCCCAGTACAATTAGTATCTTGTAATTTCTTTCACCAGTTACGTCTTTTGATATAATTGTATAAAGTAATTACTTCATTCTCATATTACATCTGTATGTATCTCTAATGTAATTTTGATTAGCTTTTACCCTGCCAACAAGTTGTTCTGTCTACACTTGTTCTGTCTAGTATACGTCTTGCACTTTATGTGTTGCACATAGGATAACATAATATACACTTTCAGTGATGCAATAGAGGTCGCTGATGGTCAATAGAGGGATATTGCCTGGAATGTTCAACCTAGCAAACACTCAGTATCAATGTGCTACTTTTAAAATAAATCCCGCCAAGATGCACTTGTTTTATGTAGTGTAACTTACTATACCTTGTTCAGTAAAACCATAGTGCTTTGGACCATAGACTATAACTGTACCAAATTTGGATTAATTTAGATCAGATAAGTCCAGGAGTCAACCTAAACCATAGAGGGCGATGTAGGCAAAAAGAGGGCCCCACATTTTAGACTCCCTAACCTACAATATTAAGCTTATGGAGCGCTATCACGGTGCCAAATTTGGATTAAGTTGGTCCTAGTACACTTATTTTATATTAGAAAACATATATTCACTTCAGCAACACTATAGAGGGCGGTCTATGCAAAAAAGGGCGCTTTATTCTTGGCTTCTCTGTCCTAAATGTTTAACTAACCAAACGTTATATACCAAATTTGAATTAGTTCAGATTCGTCCGCTTTACATGGTAGAATAGTGAACCAAAATCATAGAGGGCGCTGTATGCCGAACGAGGGCGCTATATTTTTGGCTCCCTAGCTTATAATGTTTGGCTTACCAAACTCTATCACTGACACTGTACCAAATTTGACGTTTTTTCGTAAAATTGCACAATTCTTACAACAATCCGCTGGACTACATCATGACACGGTGTTAATCTTAACCTTAAAGTATGGGAGTTTCCGTAACCTGATCCATCTGACACACTTTTTTCTGACACACTTATGAATTCGAAACCTTCACGGAATAAAGCACATGTTTATTCCGTTAAGGTTTTGAAATTCATAAGTGTGTCAGAAAAAAGTGTGTCAGATGGGTCAGGTTACGGAAACTCCCTTAAAATATGGCATCACTAACTACTTCCGTTTTCTACTTTTTCCTTTTCATTCTTTCCGACAACCCATTTCTCATCACAACACATTTGCTTCATGTATCAGAGTAAATGGGATTCCCATGGATAATACAGGAACCATTGCGTCACAAACGAAGTAATTATGGTCTTTCATGTGGTTGTTTCATTCGCCTGCAGTGTAATGGTCGGAGTATTTAACCTCTCGTATGTCTGTAACCCCCCCCCCCCCCCCCACACACACACACACGTATCACCCGTTGTTTACAGCATCCTGTTGAGACGATGAACTTTAATCATTGCGAATTGAGCTTGTTTTGGTGGGAGCATAATCAAAGCAAAGCACCCAAAAAAAATAAAATTAAACAAAAAAGGTGTTCCTTAGTCTTTCTTTTTAAAGGAGCTATAAATAAGTAGGGTCATTTTGAGGGTTTGTGTGATCTCGAGAGCAGATGAAGATTTGATGATACGTCCCTTCCAAAAAGTGAGGGCTCATTCCATGAAGAGGGTAAATCCACAATACATGGGTCAAAAATAAAAAAATGCTTGGGTTATTGTAAACACAGGTGCTGGTATACACAGACGGCCCAATCACTTTTATCATGGATTCGTAAGTACCGTTTGCAAAGTCTGACGCATTTTGATGCTTGCTTGCTTTTGTTTCGTCTTCATAATTTTCATTCTTTCAACAAGGCCCATCTGCATGTAGAAAAACTCACATTGATATTTTACCTGATGGCCTACTCTTGACCAAACTTGTATGCCGCCAAGTAAATATCAAAAGTTTTTGCCATGGTGTCATTGTCACTTTTTTTTTAAATTGAAATATTGCTATTATTGTTTAGATTGAAGTGATGAATCTCACAAACCACATTTTTCCAAAGCCACAACAGACTTTCATCATCAGAAAAAATCACCCATTTTCATTTTCTGTGATCCCAATTTTTGATTTAACGAACTTATATTTACCCTAAACCTTCCATGTATTTATCGCATCTTTTCTGATTGTTTCTACAACATCATGCATGATATATGCACACAATTTAGTGTTATACGCGGTGGCGGGACTTCCGATATAAAATATAAAATTGGAAATGATGGTGGAAATGCAGGGAAACAAACTTATTTTGCCGATAGCCGGAAAGAAAGTGAAGAAAAACAGACGTCGGAAGAAGAGAGTGATTCGGATGATGCCAACGTTGAAAGCCAATCTTTCATTAAAAGGTTTGGAAGAATCGCATATTTGTTTTAAATAAGTTCACATTAAAGTTGTGTAAACGATGTAATTGTTTGTCATTTCATTAATCAACTCAAAGAAGCACTAGATTTCTGGAATCTAATATCAAGTCTAAGTCGCACAAGTTTTGTGCAAGTGAATATATTTAATTAGGCAGAGTTTAGAGTATGAAAAAATGAATACTGGATATTGGATGTTCACACAGTTTGTTGTTAGGAACATCTGCATAAAGATTTGACTGCCATATTGGTTTAAAATGCCAAAATTGCCAAAGGTGTTTTCAAAAGACGACTCATCTAAGCGAAGGACCGTGCATAACTGAGTTTCAAAGGATTTTTGACGTAAGCGTACACATTTTACTCAATTCTTCATGCATGTTGGCATGAACTTAATGTTTTGAATTATACTTCTGGTCAAAAAAAACTCTGACAGATATATAAGTAAAAGCTTACCTTAATATTTTGTATGTCTGCCACGCTCTTAACGCATTCAGACATTCGTGTTTATGCTGAGCAGAAGCTTCTGGCTAACTTTAGGGAATTCTCACCCACTTTGTGTGATGTCTTCCATTTAGCTCCTGAGGTGCTGGTGGAAATGTTTGCATCATACACCTTCTTGTTTGAAGAAAACGGATCCACCACATTCTCAGTCCTCCGATCTCCTACTCCGTTGTGAAAATTCTGCCTTCAGCATTCAAATACAGACTGTCCCAATAAAAACTATACAATCAAACTAAAAATTATAAAAAATATAAGCTGTGCATTTCTGCAAGATATTTTGACTTTATTTGTTAGACAAGATCCTAAGCTAAATCCTCGCTTTTATTCCATTCAATTTGATGGACCCTAACTGGAGATATTGTCAATTGAACACAAAGGATCAAATACCACGTGGGCCAGTTTCACTTGAAGTTCAAGAAACTAAAGGTATAAGGCGTGTAGTATCATTGTGGGATTGAACCGTTTTCGAACAAAATAATACTGTACAGATCAGAGTGTTTGTATTTATGCATTATTGAACTAATCAATATATTATTTTCCAACAATGAAAGCACCAGAAATTATGCTCTGAGGGAAATGGGGATTCACTCTCTGGGGGACAATAATAATGAAATTCATGGAAAATTTGGGAAATTGACTGCTGAAATTAATGGAACAACCACAAGTCTCTGTTGGGGACAAATGTGTGGACAATGCGCTAATTTGGAGGGACAATTTACCCTTCCCCTATTCTCAACTGCCTCCAAGATGCCAGGGAGGAACATAATGAAAAAAAAAACAGTGTTGAACAAAGAACAATAAAGAAAAGGATGGTTGGTGTTCAAAGGTTTCAGTTTACTTTCAACAAGGGTGTTTTTATGGTTCTACCTTCTGCTGAACCCCGAAGTAAGGCTGAGACAACAAGACTGTTTGGAATTGAATTTCCTAATGCTAGGTGTATTTATTGGCAATTGAAATATTATAAAGTTATAAATTATGTTATATCACAAGAAGCAGCACATTATACCTATTTTTTTATTTGAATTTTCAATAAAGAATGTCTTGAAGTTGATTTTCAATGGCAATTGTGTTTATATCAGGATAGCTGAAACTGGCCCAACAGGTTTTTCAAGTGTCTTAGGTAAATGGCCATAACTCCTGAACCAGACCCCCAAATTACACCAACTAAAAATCTCATGAAAGCTAGAACATTCCTAAAAACGAATCAGTTAAAGTCAAGTTGAGATGAACTTAAGTTTGTGGCCAAAAAAAATAATCTTTGATTGTATAGTTTTTTTGGGACAGTCTGTAATCCTGCATTCCTCAAATTCTGAACACTGGGCTTACCCATTGCTAGCGCTTGACATTGGGAGTAACTCAAGAAATTAAGAAAGCTCTAACTCACCCGAATGATCCAGGAATCCTCCATTGTGATAGTAATTTTTCTTTGCGTACCCTCAAGTCTTGATAATGGCTTGTGGTGGTGGTGGTGGTGTCACGATTTATTCAGCTGCGTAGAAACTCTGAGTAAGCTGTTCCGGGGCCCAGTGTGTCCATGATACGGACGCTCCTACGCTTTGATGCTTGGGCGGATTGGGAACAGTCAGGGTTTTATTTTATTCGAAACTGGAGTGCGATATACTGTAAAGTTGTGACTATCTGTATACGGACCGACGGCTTTACGTCCCCTCCGAAGGACGGGGTACTTTCATGATTTATTTGCCCAGTTCCTGTACATCATATACGAAGTAAGTATAAGTCAGTTACGACAGTAATAAAAGCGCCGTGGCCCTACTTGGTAAAAGTTTCGCTGCCGTGGCCCTGCTTGGATAAGTTCAGATATGGACTAAGTCCAGAGCGGACCGCTTCTTTTGTCAGGGTTAAAATCGCCCTAGATTATTTGCCAAAACTACGCTGTTTCGCTGCCGTGGCCCTACTTGGTGAAAAGTTTCGCTGCCGTGGCCCGGCCACGTGAAAGGGTAACTTAGTGATTTCTAGTACCGGGTAGCTTTTAGCCAAAACTACGCTGTTTCGCTGCCGTGACCCTACTTGGTAAAAAGTTGCGCTGTCGTGCCCTGCTCGGATAAGTTCAGAAATGAACTAAGTCCAGAGCGGACCGCTTCCTTTGTCAGGGTTAAAATCGCCCTAGATTATATGCCAAAACTACGCTGTTTCGCTGCCGTGGCCCTACTTGGTGAAAGGGTAACTTGGAGATTTCTAGTACTGGAGTAGATTACGGGTAGCTTTTAGCCGGAAGTTTCGCTGCCGTGACCCGGTTAGCACACTAAGAGCACACTAATACACCAATTCATTCCGCAAGAAATGACCCGTTAGCTTTCTAATAAATTGTCGCCTACCTACCGGTTTCCGCAAATCCTATCTAGGATGGGGTTTTGAATGGTTCATATCTAATGTCTAAGAGAGTACGTATCATGCCCGGTTTCTGACCGCAACCGCACACCAGTTGTGGTTAAGTATATGATTAAGTTGCTCAACTGATAGAAAAGTGGCCGCGACCATACACGTATACTATAAGAGGGTGGTGCATCTCAGACATTTCAAAAATGAACAAAGCCCAGAGTTCAGAAATGAGCGGACCGCTTCCTTGGTCAGCGGTAAATCGCTCTAGATTATTAACAAAACTCTTGGGTGAAAAGTCACCTAGCCGGGCCACGGCATTCAGCCCGGCTAGGTAGAAAGTTTCGCTGCCGTGGCCCTACCTGGTAAGAAGTGTCTCTGCCGTCGCCCGGCTAGGTAGAGTTTCGCTGCCATGGCCCTACTTTTTGAAAAGTTTCGCTGCCGTGGCCCGGCTAGCACACTAAGAGCACACTAAAACAAAGTTAACCGGAACTCACTGCCGTGGCCCGGCCAAGTAGAGAGTTTCGCTGCCGTGGCCCTACTTTCTGAAAAGTTTCGCTGCCGTGGCCCGGCTAGCACACTAAGAGCACACTAAAACAAAGTTAACCGGAACACACTCACTGTCGTGGCCCGGCTAGGTAGAAAGTTTCGCTGGCGTGGCCCTACCTGGTAAGAAGTGTCGCTGCCGTGGCCCGGCTAGCACACTAAGAACACACTAATACACCAATTCATTCCGCAAGAAATGACCTGGTAGCTTTCTAATAAATTGTCGCCTACCTACCGGGGGGCATACCGGTTTCCGCAAAACCTATCTAGGATGGGGTGTTGAAGGGTTCATATCTAATGTCTAAGAGAGTACGTATCATGCCTGGTTTCTGACCGCAACCGCACATCGGTTAGTTGTGGTTAAGTATTGAAGCCATTGCTATGAAGTTACTCTAAGGATAGAAAAGTGGCCGCGACCAGAACGTATACTAATAAGAGGGTAGTGCATCTCAGACATTTCAAAAAAGAACAAAGTCCAGAGTTCGAAATGAAGCGGACCGCTTCCTTGGTCAGCCGTGTAAATTCGCTCTAGATTATTAACAAAACTCTTGGTGAAAGGTCACTAGCCGGGCTGAATGCCATGGCCCGGCTAGGTAGAAAGTTTCGCTGCCGTGGCCCTACCTTGTAAAAGTGTCTCTCCGTCCGCCCGGCTAGGTAGAGTTTCGCTGCCATGGCCCTACTTTTTGAAAAGGTTCGCTGCCGTGGTCCTGCTAGCACACTAAGAGCACACTAAAACAAAGTTAACCGGAACTCACGCCGTGGCCCGGCCAAGTAGAGAGTTTCGCTGCCGTGGGCTCATACCTTTACATTGAAATAGTTTCGCTGGCCGTGGCCCGGCTAGCACACTAACAAGCCACTAAAGACAAAGTTAACCGGAACCACTCACTGTCGTGGCCCGCCTAGGTAGAAAGTTTCGCTGCGTGGCCTCTACCTGGTAAGAAGTGGTCGCTGGCCGTGGCCCGGCTAGCACACTAAGAACACACCTAATACACATTCATTCCCAAGAAAATGACCCTGTAGCTTCTAAATAATTGTCGCCACCTCCGGGGGGCATACCGGTTTCTGCAAAACCTATTTAGGATCGGGTGTTTGAGGGTTCATATCTAATGTCTAAGAGAGTAACGTATCAATGCCTGGTTTCTTACCGCAACCGCCCATCGGTTAGTTGTGGTTAAGTATTGAACCATCGCTATGAAGTTACTCTAAGGAAGAAAAGTGGCTGGGGGCGCGACCCACAACCTAACTACTAAAAGAGGGTACCCTGCATCTCCAGACATTTGAAAAAAATGACCAAAGTCCAGAATTAAAAAATGAACTACGTCCAGAGCGGACCGCTTCCTTGGTCAGCGGTAAATCGCTCTAGATTATTAACAAAACTCTTGGGTGAAAAGTCACCTAGCCGGGCCACGGCATTCACCTAGCCGGGCCACGGCATTCAGACATTTCAAGATTTTGAAAACCCGAAAACAGTTTTTACAGTACAAAATAATACCGACCCTAGTTTTGAAATTTCCAGAAAAACGTTGTTTTTTTCCTTAAGAATTTTACATTCAAAATTCAGCAATATTATAAACAGTTGCTTGGAACTTCAAAATCATTTTTAAACATTGAAGAAGTGTTGCAAATTTTAAATCACCCACATTCAACTGATACTAAGGCTTTATTTTACATTTTAACTGCGATTCATGACTGTAAAAACAAGACCAAAATTTAAACAAAAAGGTTCGATCGACCGGACCTGACTTAATGGTGCGCAAATTTTGCGAAAATTTGGACAAAAGTATCGAACGACTTTTTGTTAAATATTAAAAAATGTCATAAAAAAATGATTTTTCATAGAC
Source organism: Ophioderma brevispina (assembly GCA_023653785.1). Classification (NCBI taxonomy): domain Eukaryota; kingdom Metazoa; phylum Echinodermata; class Ophiuroidea; order Amphilepidida; family Ophiodermatidae; genus Ophioderma; species Ophioderma brevispina. The sequence goes on from JAMKCH010013043.1 coordinate 21,576, forward strand.
CGTGTTCGCAAATTTTCGGAAAAGAAGATGTTTTTAATGGATTTTTCTAAAACGAGTTCGGAGATCCATATTTTTATTTCTGATATGTGATGTACATCGATGAAAGTTCATTACACGAGATCTTAAACACAAATTACCCCAGAGGATCTATCGTGACCTAATCACCTTAAATTATTACTCATTTTCATACTTGCAAGGTTTAAACATTTTTATTGATCTGAAACATGCTGTTGAAATTGTAGTATTCTAATTAAATTATGTTAAAAACTAAAAACTCAACAGGCATGACTTCAGATACTAGTAACGGGGAAGTAAATCATGAAAAATAGTTGGCACACACTTGATTGAAAAAAAATCCCCAGGCTCACAACTGAGCTCAGAATTATTATGCAAGTCATGTTCAATAGTAGATTTCAAATAAGCGAGACCTCCTTATATACAGACGTCCAAATAAAATACAATCAAACTTAAAATTATAAAAAAAAAATATAAAATGTGGCATTTCTGTGAACATATTTTGATTTTATTTGGTTGGACAGTTCGTAAGCACATGTCGTTTTTATTTGATGACAATAAACCGGAGATATTATCAATTGAACACAAAGCATAACATACCTTGGGCAGTTTCGCTTGAAGGCTAAAGAATAAGGTATAAGGCATGTAGCACCATGTGGGATTAAACCGTTTTCAAACAAAAGAACAGGGGGTAGGACACGGTTGCTCGATTGGATTGTAGGGATTCCCCACACGGTAAATTTGGGAACTGCTACGTGCATTTACTATGGCAGTCTCGGTCCAGAGGACAGTAGAATCATCTCTTAAGGAAATATGTCATGATTCTGAATATTTGGAAATTTGGTAGGGATGGAAAGCTTAAGTAACGTAGATTACATATAAAAAATCAAATAAGTTTAAAATTGTCCCATTTTTAGTATTTTGCCTTTTAATTTCCCGCCCAAAAGCTTACTCGAAACGATTTCCAACAAATCCACATCGCAGGCAAATGTGACGTCAAAGTGATGACCATCGTTGACGTCGTTGTGACCATCATAATCGCAGTGGTTGCCGACTATCAATATAATTAAACAACAACGATGAAACAAATATGTCATTCTGTAACTTTTTTTCTAATTTTATTATTACTTTCATTAATCCTCAATAGTAACAATACAGTCAGCAATAACAATTCGAGCAACACGATGTTTTGTCATCACTTTGCGTCACGATTTGGGCGCTTTTTATCAAAAAAGCAAAAATTAAAATGCCTCTATTTGGTTAATTTTACATCAAAAATTGTATTAATTTTTCGGGGAATTCGGGATGTATGTACATATATTTTATGAATGAAGTCAAACTGAGCTTGACAAAAATCTTGACATATTTCCTTTAAACTTTGTTCAAAGATCTTAGTAATATCATGATAAATTAAAGGTGGCTTGTTCCGATCGCTTTTTGGACCCCGGCCTATTTAACTTAGGAGTATCATTTTGATATCAGGTGAAAGGCCGTATTTTTGTCTCATTGTTTGTCCAATTTCAGCTTTCAAATCAGTTTCTTTCCCAAATACAGATACACAAAACTACCGTTTTTAGTGGTTCCAAAAAAAACCATCAATATTAGCACGTAGTGAATAGGAGGCGTTGCACTTTGCAATATCGCGTCTAGCATCAAAACCGCAAGTTTTTTGTTTCCCACGGTTACTTGACGGTCAGTGTGTACAAGTGTCCAGGCATGCACTCATATCAAATAGAGAACACGACAGCAAAATCGGAACAGCACTGTAAGAAAAAATTATTGACTTCAAAATCCGTCGGTTTAGTGGATTAACCCGCTGCAAAATAGTGTTAAATTTCCAATAACGGTATTTAGATTTAATATTCGTGACCAGGCCTAGTCTTTAGTCAGTCTGTTGTAACGTTTCGATATGCTGTAAGAGCGCCCTCATACGTTAAGTCTTTGAAACGACTAGCACCCGGAAGTTGATGCCGTTTTTGAATTTGCTGTTGCTTTAGGTTGGCAAGGTCCTAACCCCGAACCCCCCCCCCCCTGCAAAAAATATTTGTACAGATCAAATGAATGTATTTTCCAATGCATTGAACTAAGATATATATATGATTTTTCAATAGTGAAAGCACCAGAAATTATGCTGTGGGGGGGAATGGGGGCCTCACTCTCAAGGTAGATAATCATAATCATTAATTTGGGAATTTAACTGCTGAAACTAAGGAACACCACAGTCTCTGTTGTTGGGGGAAAATGTGCGGACAACGCGCTAATTTTAGGGCCCGACTTATCCTTCCTATATTCCCAACTGCCTCAAGAAGTCAGGGGGAAACATAATCCAGTGTTTGAACACAGATCAACAATGGAAAGGATTGGTTTGGTGTTCAAAGGCCTCAGTTTACTTTCAGGAGGTGTTTCTATGTTCTACTGTCGGCTGAACAACCAAACTATTTTGGAATTTATTTCCTCAATGCTACATGTATTCTTTTGGCAATTGTGACATTATAAAGTTATAATTTATATTACATCAACAAGAAGCAGTACTTTAAACGTTTGTTTTAATTTTAATTTTCAATAAGAATGTTCTTGAAGTTGATTTTCAGTGGAAACTGTATTGACACTGACCCAGCAGTTTTTTCAGTTTCCAGACAATTGGTCTACCTCCGGAACCAGGGGTCGTGCCCGAAACCTGATCGAAATTTCCTCTACCACGGCTTGAGTATTTTTGTTACGACCCAATGGTAAAGTAGCGTTCCCGAACAGTGTACTTAATATGGTCGTAAAGTGCATTTCTATCTACCAGTAAACCTACGACAATATTACTTTAACATAAACTAACCGATTTAAAAGGTCATTCATTCATTGATGGGATTAAAATTGGGCTCTGTCTTGGGTGCAAAAGTCTGAGACACGTTTTTGCGAATGTTACCATGTGTGCCTATTATCATCAGTATTATGATTTTATTGTTTTGTATCATCGAGAACTTTATCAGTATTAAAACCCGGGACATCAGGGTTCGCTTGATGTCGATCACTTGGTGTGATCTTCATTTTTTTTGTTCGCGTGCGTTTGTGTGGGTTAACCTCTTCATATATTTATTTTGCTCTGTACCCTTTCTTCACTTTTCATCACGGTTATTAATTAATTATTTAGTATATAAATTTTAATTATAGTAACTAATTAGGTTATTTATATCTCTGCGAGTGAGAACTTTTATTTTCATTTCTGTGACCATTTAGATGTAATCCATACTCTATTTGTTAGTCTCGTTTTTAAATCGGAATTCGGGAGGGTCCTTTTATTAGTAAAATATAATTTAACACTATCGTTTACATGTACATGCAGCTACCGTAACTTTTAAATTTAATTACTGCACGATGCAATAAATACTAACAAGCTTGGCACATGCTCGGTATAGTAAAGTTTTTCTCAATAAATATAACATAGGCATATATAACAAGATGTGCTATGTAGGTCAAATCCCGGCATTAAAGATATGGTTCTTGAAATATGGATCAAGTATATAATTTTTTTTATTGGTCACCTGATATTTTTGTATCTAAATTTACAGATTTAAGATTTTGTTTTGAGCAGTGAAAAAATAATTACTTGTTAGAGGGTCAAGTTGGTCATGATAACCTACATAAAATTATTTTATTGTTTACTTTTAGCAAAACAGGTTATAGGGTTTATACTTTGCCTGGCTGTAAACCCTGATGCTACAAGCTACTACCCAACCATTACTCTAACAGCTGTATCATCAATCATGTCGAATTGATGATCCCACTCTTCATAACACGTAAGACGCTTGATGATATCTCGCATATATTTCCGGGTATATTTGCATATCTTCAAAAGGACACAATAATTATGGTATAGGCCTATTAGTTTTCGTCTTCATTAAAATAACATGACTAATACAGTTGTGTGTCAGTATAATCATGCACAAGAGCAGGTATTCTTGTAGACGGTAATTTAAGCATTTGAACTTTTTTAGCAAACAACACCTCAAAATAATATGTTTTTCTTTACAATGTCAATGCAGGTCGGTAAGCTAGGGGTAATACAAGAGAACTTTCTCTCAATACCCTTAAATCTGGCCAGTTCCTTTAATCTTACATAATAACGAAGTCGTGTGACGTGTTCATCCTAGGACTACAGTACAGAAACAACACGTACTATTCCTCACTTAAATGGAAAATAACCCTACATTTTTATATAAGTTTTCACAATTTAGTCATGCTGTACTCAATAATCACTTCCTAATCAACTTGGGGAAGGGGATCACTCAACTTTGGAAGTAACGGTGATGTGCTGAAAACTCGGAGGTCTTTTGGAGACATGCCCCTAAAAATGTGAGGTTGAAATACACAAAAGAGCCATATTTTTATTTAAAAAAAGAAATTGTGAGAAAATTCGACAAGAGATTATAGGCCTACATAATTATTCAAATTAGTTTTGAAAATCGGTCATTGGGTGACACTGAGCGAAACCAAAAAAAAACCACACAAAAACACATACATACATACATACACCCCACCACATACACCTCCCACACACACACACACACACCAAAACCAAACACAAGAGTGACCCCCGGGTCTCGAACACGTTCAAGATGGTTGGAATAATCTCCTACAATCATCTCCCAGCCTCACATCCCCTTTTCCAAATAAAATCACGAATACTAGTTCGTCCATAATGTCCATGATATCAACTTGTTTCGTTATATGGTAAGTCTACGTCAACTCTGAGTAGACGTAGAAGTTCGCGTAGCTTTACGATAATCCTGCGACTAAGTTAAGTTTCAGGAACGCATGAACAGTCGTGAAAAAAGCGTACGTGCTAGTTACGACAGACGTAGATTTTTCGTAAGTTTTGAAGAAAATCTTAAGTGCATACTAAGTTTCGGGAATGCAGTAAATTCGTAAGTGTGAACTTTACGCAAAAGTTGCGATAGAAAGAGGCTACGACTGTCGTACGACCACTTTCGGGAACAGACCCCTGACCCCCAAATTACACCAACTAAAAATCTCATGAAAGCTGGAACACTCCTAAAAAGAATCAGTTGAGATGAACTTAGTTTTGGGGCAAAAAATTAATCTTTGATTGTATAGTTTTTTTTGGGACAGTTTTAAGTCTGACCATTTACCGTGAGAGGTAAGAGGAATTATTTTAATGGCCACAGGTAAAATAGTTTATGGTACTCATATCAATGTAGAGTAATGTAAATGTTGACCTCAAATACATTATTTCACACCAAATAAAGCTTGGGTAATTCGATTGAAGTAGGAGGATGAAAACACCAGCAATTATTTCATTAATTAAACGTTGTTATTTGAACATAACTTACCTTTGACACTGCAAAATATCATTCCTTATCACAGCATAGGAGAAATGCATTCTTAATCTTATATCAATGCACACATAACCACATAACACAACTAGTTTTTATTAGGTCATCCAACCTTGTATTAAGAGATTAGCGCAAAGCGGATTATGAGTTCCTTGACATCCTGGCTAACCATGGCATGAGTCTTTTTTATCACTTTAACAGACCGTTGTAGAATGCATGCATCAGTTTCCAGTAAGCCGATTCTGTGCAGTAACTTTGTACCATTAATGGCAACAAAGGCCAAGTCTCCACATGGCCGGGGATTGAACATTCATATCAATATCACCTCCATAGAAATATGCAAGAACTCTCACTTAATTTGAAATCTACTATAGAACGTGAAATTGACTCTGCCTGGATTCTCTTCAAAATCTAAGGTAGCCTTTTACAGCTCATTGTAGTCCTATGTTGTTTGTAACAGATCTGGCTTTTTTCTTGAGTCAGTATCTGTAGATATTTCTTTTCATATTTTAAATTGATATTCGCCGTATTCACCGTACCTTCTATTGTTTCATTTAACAGCCTTTCAAGACCGACAAAAGTAAATGACATGAAATTAGACTGCCAGCCTTCAGAGCATGTTCAGGTGGAAACCAGTAAGGCCCCAGCTAGTCCAACAACACGAACACGTCGAGTGAGATCGGCAGCCGATGATCATTCTGAAAATGCACCAACTCCTGTTTAACATTCACATGTAGGAAAATCATCATAAATAAATATAATCCCGAAATTTGTGATAATAATGTTATCATTCACTACGATTGAATCCAATTAAGCGTTCTTAGAGACAGTACTTTATCATAGACCATATATGTATCAGCCATGTCCTGGGACAAGAGCCCTACAGTACAGGACTACACCTGTCATTTAATTCCAGAAATGTTTTACTGCACAGGTGACCTCATTATGCTTTTGATATTTCTACTGGGAGGTTTTATGTAAATAGCAAAAGTACGATTGCGCTTACATAAAAAAAATCAGTCCAGGTTCAACGCCTAAAATTGGGATTTTTTTCTTTCGTGAAATGTAAAAAGATAAATGACAGAAAATACCATACCAATTTACACAGATGTTATTTACAAAAATAAAGACCCGGCCGTGTATCCAGGGTGCCCATTCCATTTCCCACAGATTTTCCTGTCTGAAGAGAAACGGGCAATATCCTCAAATAGGTCGGCGGAAGTGTTTAGACCCCCTAGCTTGCTAACAAAAGACACTGCCCGTGTGTGTGAGAGGAGTATTGATTTCATGGGTTCCTTTGTGCAAACAGCTGCAAACCCTATTTTGTGAACGTTTACTGCGTGCAAGAGGACTCGTCCGCCCACACAGACAGCTCGTAATGTCGTCTACTCTAAAAGACGCCTGTTGAATAGGTGTATATTTTAAAAGTTCAATGCATGTAATACCTCTCTAACGTGTCTAAATTAATTCAATATGTCAGAAACGGAATAAAGCAAAAGTTCTAGATATTGGCTTTATTCCGTTTACTTGAATTTGTAAAAAAATAGTATCAATATTTGAATGGAACAAAAACGGAATAAAGCAAATTTTCTAGATATTTGGTTTTATTCCGTGTAAATTTGCAAATAAATAAATCATAGCGAAATGAAACCTCTTCCTCGACTGCCATATGACTTGCGACCTGTTGTTCTTGGGATTTTAATATTTATTTATTCTAGTAGTAGTTTTATTATTATTATTTTACCTAAAGACCTTTAGTTAAACATTTTCTAACAAAAATTGGAAGGAAGCGGAGATTAATTCGCAAATACCGACCTATTTATACTTTTAAAATACCGACCTATTTGTTTGAGAACTCGCAAAACAAATAGGTCGGTCTTTAAAAATTGATCCTCCTTTCCTTCTTTTCTTAACCTTCTACCCCCCCCCCCCAAAAAAAAAACTACGTAATAAAGCAAATTTTCTAGATATTGGCTTTATTCCGTTTACTTGAATTTGTAAAAAAATTAATATCTTAAAAGCATCAATATTTGAATTGAACAAAAACGGAATAAAGCATATTTTCTAGATATTGGCTTTATTCCGTGTACATAAATTTGCAAATAAATAAATCATAGGGAAATGAAACTTCTTCCTCGACTGCCATATGACTTGCGACCTGTTGTTCTTGGGATTTTAATATTTATTTATTCTAGTAGTTTTATTATTATTATTATTTTACCTAAAGACCTTTAGTTAAACATTTTCTAACAAATTTGGAAGGAAGCGGAGATAAATTCGCAAATACCGACCTATTTATACTTTTAAAATACCGACCTATTTGCTTGAGAACTCGCAAAACAAATAGGTCGGTCTTTAAAAATTCATCCTCCTTTCCTTCTTTTCTTAACCTTCTTAACCCCCAAAACTACTAAACCCCTCTTTTGTTATATTTATATCCCCCAAAAGAAATCCCCTTTTCTAGTCAACGGACGGGAGTAATCACTAAACTTGATGATAGATATTCAACACTATTATATACTCCTCAAATAGGTCGGTATAAAGTGTTTTCACGTGTTGAAGGTATGCGGCGCCGACCTGTTTTGAGGAGTATATAATACAGTAGAAAACAGATTAGCTTCACTATATTAACTATATAGCGAGCAATATCCGACACTATTATATACTCCTCAAATAGGTCGGTAAAGGACATATTTATGTGGTGAATGTATACAGCGCCGACTTATTTGAGGAGTATATAATACAGTAGGAAACAGATTGGCGACGCTAATATAATACTCCTCAAATAGGTCGGTAAAGAAGATTTTTATGTGGTGAGTGTATATGACGCCGACCTATTTGAGGAGTATATAATACAGTCGCGAACAAGGTCATGGAGTGTTCTTTATGTTGTATTCATTCATTAGAAGTGTTATTTCTTTATTATTTATCCTCTCTATTACTATTATTGAGTTTAAACCAATTTATCGTGTGTTATTTAAGTTGTTTCTTTATTAGAGTCCAAAAAGTAATCAATTCTCAGGTTAGGTTTCTAGAATCGCTGAACCAGCTGAACGTGTCCGGTACGCTCTGGCACTTTTTTCAGTGAGCTAGGGGGTCTCTTTACATCGCCGAGCTGTTTGAGGATATTGCTGAGAAACGTTTGAAGCATTGTCTATTCGTAACAAATTGATGCATTAAATTTTCGGATAAGCCCTTAAGGTTCGTTCATACTACGCTGCACTGCGCAGTGCAGTGCCGATATATCGATCACTTGCTGCAGCAACTCAACGTAACCTGCTGCAGCTGCAGTTAAAATAAATTTACCTCGGTTGCAGTACCAGCCAATGCGTATACTGGACAGAGACCGATTCGAGCACTGCAACTTACCGCAAACGCACGTTGCAGTGCAGTATGAAGAACCTTACAAATGGTCCCGCTCACAGAAAATTACAAGATAATGTTGGCCTTTCCTCCCACAGGGCCGTTCTTGTATGTTGAATCAAAATGTGTAGGTGTGAAGACTATTGCGATTTTGAGGCATATATGCCTAGTAATGTTGGTAGCAAGTTTGTGATTTATGAGACATAAAAGGTAACACCACACCCCCCCTTTTTATGTATTACCTCCGCCCATAATTAACCCTTAGCTCAATATGTTCACCCAATTTTTTTTTCAGAACAGTTAGACACAAATTCAGAAAGACTATTTTCCACGTTACAACAAGCCTTGCCAAGTAAAATCGTTGTTAATCTCCAATGTTTTAATGCAATTTTTTCAGACCCAATACACCAAGTTCGAGCGGAGCCGCTCATTTTACTTCATTAAAAACACCTCGTGCCAAAATCTAAATATCGATAAAAAAAAATTGAGAACGCATGATAGAAGAAATTACAGGCTTCTGGATTTTTTATGATTTGAAACTAAACTAAATAGGCGAATCTTCTCAATGCATTGTAGTTAATACCTTACGTAAGTTTATTGTAGATACTTTTAGCTATGCAATTTTTCTCTTTTTCACATGTCCATAAAACTTTATCAACCGAAACTAAGAATAAGATTTCTGGGAGAAATCTGCTAAACAATAACCATAACAAGTCTTACTGAGCCCACAATATTTGCGGTCACCTCATTTGCATTAATGAGAATGTGGCTCTCGTATTTTATTAGAAAGATACAGATTGAGTCTTAAACGTTTTAAATATCGTTTTTAATATAAAAAAAATATTCCTCACGGAGGAACTATTGCCCGAAACGTCGTGTAATTTTCAACATAAATACGGTTCTCCTACTGGTATTAAAGTTTTACTACTCTCTAAATTCAAAAGATTGAAAAGTACTCTCCTTGGAGTGACTCTTGGAGTCATCGAAAGCTTGACATTCACTCTACCCAGAAGGGTAGAATCACTCGATCTTTTCTCCTTACAAGTAAAATTTTCAAACTGTAACGAGTGAATTTGTACGCTGCAAAGAGGAATTTCATCTTTTAGGATTGAAAGTTTTCAATCTTTTCCACCGATTGTTCCCTCAGCACAATCCCTCTCGAATTATTTAAGTGTGTTGGTAAATTTTACATTGACTTATATAATTCAATCTGCGAAACTGTTGCCATGAATAGACCGATGCTACCGTATGAAGTTAAACCTACCTTTTACTTTAGTATTTGGGAGTTATCGTGGCAGGAAAAGTTGAAAATTAGAAAAGAAGGTTGGTGGGAGGAAAAAGGAATATACCCTTGTTTAGAGGCTTCATCAGGAGCGTTGAGTAATATTATTGTAGAAAGTTCATTATTACTGATCAATGTCAACTTACATGAGTTGTGGACGTTTCAGGAACAACTGTTCCTTTCATCAGCATGAAGAGACGGTGGATGTCCAAGTTTTTGGTGATTTTTTCAACATTGAGTTGCCAGTTTGCCCTCCAATCCTTTGGGATTTTTTCTCCAACAGCTCATCAAAAATGTGTGAAAGAAAGTATTGGCCCTCGTCGCGGTTTCAGTAAAATTACTGGTATACAGAAAGGCCCAACGCATACGGACCAGTATTTTAAACTACGAGTCTCCCATCCCTTGCACCAAAAGTTGGGGTCATCAGGACCATTGTATGACGAAAGGACAACCATCATTTACAGAGGAAGAGAAGATAAGGAAAGATGAAGAAAAGAAAGTCCAAGTCGCTTGAACAGCGTGTGGCTATCCAAAGTGGGCTTTTGATAAGGTTAAGACCCAGATGAGACAGCAAAACAAAAGGGTTAAGAGACAAAAGGAAAAAGAAGACAAATGCAAGGTTAGGTTGTTCTCCTATGTATGTGGGGTGTCGGAGAAGATCAGCAGGGTAATGAAAAGAGTACAACATTGCTACAGCGATGAAAACCCCAGTCTACTTGAGCCATCAGCTGGTTCTCCAAAGACAAACGTGATGACCACGATAAAAACTGATTGCCTGATACTCACTCCCATGTCTCATTGCGACCAGGAAGAATCATCGGGGAGACCGGACGTAAATTTGGGACGCGATTGAAAGAACATAAAGCGGAAGTTGACAAGGTCAGTACTTCAGTGATTACCAGCTGCGAGGAAAGAAATCGTTGTCACCATCCACAAGTCCGCTTCACAGATCAGTTGTAGAACATAACAACGTCATAGCTTGGGATAAGGAGTAAGGGTCATAGGTACGAGCAAAATAAATATAAACGCTGGATTAAGGAGGCTATTGAAATCCGTAAGGGGGCGACGCCATCATGAACCGGCGACGCGGGCCATACTTTCTTCACACATTTATGTGAGCTGTTGGAGAAAATCCCAAGGATTGGAGAAACAACTGGCAAATCCAAGTTGTAAAAATCAACAACCAAACTTGGACATCCACCAGTCTCATCTCAGTGCTGATGAAAGGAAAACAGTCGTTCCTGAAACGTCCACAACTCAAGTAGGTTGACATGTTCAGTAATAATGAAACTTTCTACATAGGGGACTATCCCTTCTCCAAATAACTTGATCTTTCACTAAAAATTGAGTATGTTATGCAAGTTTAGGAAATGCATCTTTATGCAATATCGAATCAAACATCTTTTGACTCTGACTCACGAAATCAGAAGAAAAAGAAATTTCATCTGGTCTAAATTACCGCGTTGTTTACATTTTCAAATATTATTTTTCGCTTTCTCCAAGATACGTTCGCGCACAACTTGCGCTTGACGGAAATGTGCTTAATTCCCGCCGATAAGACCATGCATGTGCTTTTTTTTACTTAAAAATCCAGGACAGGGTTGTTTGATACTTCCGCCGTCACTGATATAAACAAATTAAACGAATTTGGTTGATACGATTCAATTTGCTTGAGTTGTGATCAAGTTAACAAAATAAGATTCAAATTTAAAACTTACCCTATTACCTTTGTTTATATAAAGGTGCTTTAAAACAAAGCTTGGTCTTCGTATTTTCATGATTTCAATTGTGTAAATTTTAACGAATTCTCTTTCAATCTGCGATAAAATGTGTACTGACGTTCTTAATGTCATAAGAAATGGGAGTAACTGGGAATAGGGGCATTTACATTTTTGAATTTTCACTATTAGTCATACCAATGTTCATAGCTTTTGCAAATTATATAATAACAAACACGGTATATCAAAATGCTTAAATTGTTTCCATCTTACTAATATATTATCTTTGATGTTTTAAAATTAAGTAATTGGGTGAAAACATTGCTTTTCTTGTAATCGCGTTCGTGTGTGTGTTTCGTTTTCAGCTGTTTCATACAAATATCCAACAGTACGATGTATTCTCTTACACAACGCTTTCTTTAAAATTTTCTCAAAGCAATATTTTGTTGATCGCCTGAGCGCTTTCGCCACGTTGACGCTCTGGCTTGTTCACTCGTTTTAGGGGAGAAGTGCACCAAAAATATTTTTTTTAAACTAAAAATGTTAGGGACTTCAACTTTGGGGTTTATGACACCCAATATCAAAAAATGAGAAAAATGCAAACATTTGCTTAATTTGCATATTTAATTGGCGGCCATCTTGGATTTTCGGTGTCGGATTTCAAAATGGCAAAGGTACGTAAGCGTATATGCTAGAGACTTATTTTCTTAATGAAGGAGAAAAGAAAACAAAAAACCCCAGAAAAACTATGGAATTAGATTTTTTTTTCTTAGTACTTATTTTTTATGTAATAAAAAATAATAATTTGATCCAAAAATGTAATTTTTTGCTCAAAAAAGGCACCGTATGCAAAAACAAAATACCAAAAAACTGGATAGCAAATGAAACTCGGAAGACAAAACACACTCTAATATGTTACTGTCTTTCAAAAACAACACGATTCCAAGACAATATATAGTGTTATACTATTTAAGGTGCTAAATTTATTTCAACTGATGTGTGTGTATTATCTTTGTTTCTATTATTTAATTGGTATTTTTCCATGTGTGAATATGGGAGAGGGTGTCTTATATACCAAAGTATGCGACATGTGCAGTGCAGTTTTAAATATGGAGACAGCTGTTTATATTTATAATTACAATTGTTCTTGTCAGAATAAACCTGATATATAATTGCCGTTGAAATTGTACGAACAATGAAACAAGCAAAAATATAAAAGCAAAAAAAAAAAATTAAACAAATCAAAAGAGGAAACACAATGTGTTTAATGTATTTCGTTGTTTTACACAACTCCTTGGCTAAATGTACAGCTGAACTCCAAAGCAAATATCTATAATATCACTATTTATACCTATAAATTGAGATGAAGCTTTGAAATCAGGGTGGTAAATAACGTGATAACTAGAGATTTAGTTACATACCCAGTAAATCGAGTCTGACCATTGCCCCAGAGGCTCATTCGGTAAATTAATTTGTTTACAAAAATACAAATAAACGTTATTATAAGATTATTAAGTCATAACGTTCCGTATGTAAAAAATATGAATAGTAATAAAATAATAAATGCATAAATACAAAATAAGAATGCGCTACTTCCCGAGTGTGCTTTGATAGACTGATACAGAGGGCGTCCAACTGGGTCGGACAAATGTGCACGGGGGGGGGGGGGGGAGGCTCCCGCCTGGAGTGGACTATTATGATAGACATGGCATATAAAACCTTGAGTTTGCAGTACATGGTATTTTGCACTGTATGCCGGTGGAAAGCAGATATAGTCCGGGTGGGAGCCAAGTCCGGGGCTCAATAGACGATAACTGAATAAAGCGTGGAAACTAATGTTTGCGTAAACGAGGTCAAATGAATCGATTGCCCTATGTTCACCATTGTTCCCGGATATGAGTACGCCGACATGGTACTTCATACACCGGGAACGCATAACGTACTAATGCAATGTATGGTTACCAGTTCCTGAGTTTAAAGTCCCTGTCGAGGGGGGGGGGGTAGGTAGGAGATGCCAACGTAACATTAACAGCGAATTCAAAACAGCAGCAACTTCCGACGTAAGCTGAGTGCTAGTCTTTTTCAAGATTTAGACGGTAGGAGGGCGCTCTTTACGCATATCGACGGTCAGACACAGTCTTGACTAAAGGCCTAGGCCAGGCCACGAATATTAAGGTCAAAACAAAATGTACACCCATATTCTTCAAATTAAAGTAATGCTCTCCTAGACGAATAATATACAAAATTTAGCTGTTTCGGGGCAACATTTGGAGGGTTATGAGGTCAAAATTGCAATGCGCCCAACGCATCCCTAATTAGCAGAAAAATGTTTCTTGGGGCCCATACGTCGGCGGCACGGGAGAGGGAAATGACCGTCACTAGTTTACACCAGCCGAAGGAAATCCCCGCCAGAGCAATAGTCAATATGCAATGATATAGAGCGATTGGCCTTTCTACAGAGAAATTGTGATCAAGGTTTATAGCAAAAGCAGAATAGTATTTTTGTCAAAAAACAATTCCTGGATATTTTTTGTCGAATCAGTAGGGTCAATTTTGCATAAAAGTCAAAGGTTTTCATTGCAGTGACAAGGCCAAAAATAATAACATTGAGCGCCGATTATTTCACATGTAAGTACACGAGATTGTTTTAGTTAACGTTGGCAATATTGAGGATCAATCATCTTGAGTGAACATTTGAATGAAATAGTACATAACATAAAACCATGACATAAGAACAATATTGGAAGAATATTTGTATAATTTCGACCTACTAACTGAAAGCTTTTGAAGTCAGTGTTCCCGATCCCCTATATCCCTATTGAAGCAAACGCCATATTTTGAACGAGTGCTGGTAATTCACACGGCCCATATGAAGGGGGTGTTTTGCATCAAATCAGACCGAATCTCGTGTTGCAAGCTAAAATAATAACACGTCACAATAGACGAATCTAGAAGAATCAGTAGAAGAAAAAAATGATCTTAGTTACCACTATATTAAAAAAAATAGAAAAATTTAATGAATGATCTAGTGTTATGTTCAGATAACATACCGTTCGTTGACATGATCGTGATTGCAGTGGAGTCGATTCTCACTGTCCAGGCCCGGGGAGATTGTTTTGCTTTGTGCGCGTGTGAATATCCCAATCCTAAGAGCTCCTAAAATACATTCGGTATATTTATTAATTTAATATAAATAGTAAAAATTTTTTAACTTTTTTTTACCCAATTAGTATTTCCTCAAGCGTTCTCGTAGTCCTCGTAGTTTATAAGCTGCATTGACAATGCGTGGCATCGCGGGGGGCATCGTCAACCTCCATATTTTGAGCTTCCCGAGGCATTGGCTGAAACATGTACGGGGCTCTACCCCGTACAATAGAAGATGTTGTGCCCGGTAGGGATGTTACGCCGGCCAAGTAACTTCTCCTCATCGTTCTCATCAGTTGAATCCACAATTCAAAGCTTTCGGCAGGCCATTTCAACCCTCAGAAGGAAAAATCTGAACTTCCTCAATAAATGTGTTGGCCATATTTAATGAAACTAGTGGGGAGGAAAATGGAAAAAAATTTACCGGCGAACCTCTGTGCTCTGCATTCACAGCGGTTGTAGCGTGCAATCAGCTATCGGTCTTGTCTCCAGCGTTGTACCTTCCTATTACGTCACGCACAATGCGCCCAAATCGCCGATTTTCTCAGAGCAGCCTCACTGGCTGGTGAAAAGGGCCCGGCCTGGGATTTTCACTAAATTTTTTACTTCAGGAGTAGTTTGAAACGTAAAAACCAATATATTTTAATTCTGGAACTATTCTCTTATCATCTAGACATACTTAATTTCCATTTGCGTATGAGCTAAATTGACGTTTGGAAATTAACACTATTTTGCAGCGAGGTTAATCCACTACCCTCGACGGATTTGAAGTCAATAATTTTTAAAGTTTTACAAAATTATCATGATTACTAGATTGTATTGAACTAGGTGTTATGTTTGTAAGAGGGAATGTTTTTAATGAAAACATTGAGATACGGGAGCCCAGTGCATAGTGAAATGCACGAAGTAAGTTCCCCGGAATTACCGTTGGAAATCCCCAATGCCCAAATCGAGTAAGTCGTGTCCTACCCTCCCCGGTCCCTTATAAAAAGTGTAGTATTGTACAGGTACAACACAAATTGTCTTTTAGTGTTATTTGTATTAAAAAACGCATATTTCGAACTAAAGTCATCGAAGATTTGATTGCCCCGAATCAGCTGTGCAGCTATTTTCCTTTGATTTTATATGTTGGGTATGATAACGGAATAAACCGCAGGTGCCATGTAAAGGGTGCCGAATTAAAGTGTTGGCAGGAATACAAAATTGCAGTAAAGAGCAGACGTAGGGAAATAATATCTTTTGTGATTGTTGGTAATAACTACTGTCTGTTCTGTTACATTAACTTAACTGGGTTTTTTATAATTCAAAAAATACACACGTTCGAAAAAATCACGAAAAAGAAAGTTCTTGGGTTGGACCTAAGGACGTTTTGACATGGCAAAAAAAAGGAAATGGGACATTTTAAACGTTCAAATCTATTGAAATTGGGTGGTTATTTCACCCTCGTTGAAATGAGAATAAGGGTGTGGTATATTAGTAATCCACATTTTGTAGAAGGTTCCATTGACTCCAATTTGGAGGTAGTAAAGTTGTTCGGAGGAGGATCAATATTCACGATCAAGATTGTCCGCCACTGGTATGATATAGATAATCAATGAGCTAGATGGCGTTCGTTAAAATAACAAGCTTGAAAGTTGCTGTTGATTTGGTTAACTTACCTCGAGCGGCATTGCCGCGAGAGGTTAAGTTAAACAAGTCATCAAGCTCGAAAGATTGTTATTTAACGAATGGCATCATAGCGAATTGATTATATATTATACACTTAGAGTTTGATATATTAAAACTTTTAAAAACAGTTTTTTGCGTTAAAAACATGCGTGTGCATTGGATTGATAACGAAATAAATTTGTCGCCAATTTAAATTAACACATTTAAAAAACTTTGTCCTTGTCACCATTCCATTGACGAGCGTTAACAAACCAAATGGGTTATATGGATTTGCTCTGGCATAACCTTCCAGGAAATAGATGGTTGCTTGATCAGGTGCTTTTTCTTATACGAAGCAAAGAATGACTAGTGTTTTGGTTTATCCTTGGAGTAGGATTTGAATGAAAGAAATCAACCAAGCTATACGGCAATAAATATAAAAGGACTATAAACCTATTATCCCTAAACACTTAAGCTGAGTAGTATATTTCTAAATATTTATGGTGTGTATCGGGGTGATGTCGCATTTGTGGAAACAGCATTTGATTTCAAATGGAAATGAAGGCGTTGGATGGGGAAGCTTCTGCAATGTTGATCTCAAGAGGTTTTAACTGAATTCTTAGTACATTTTTTGGTGTGGGGGGGGGGGAGGGTGAGGAACCCTTCTATATTCAACCAGTGTTTGGTCAGTCAGATCACCATAAAATTTTCTTGGGGTAGGTGTCTGTTTGTTTGTTTTCATTTTTTGTTTCTTGCAATTACCCTTAAGTAATTGCCGTTCTGCATACAAATTTAGAAATGACAGTATGAAAAATAAATCTGAATATCTTGAAGTATATCATATTTTGCTGACTTGTAAAAATAATAAATGGTATTCTATTTATGAGAGAAATGTTTCATGTAAAGAGCAATAATTTGAAAGTCATTTAAGGTAAGCACACCGCTCTATATTTCTACATACATACGTTGCATAGTGTGGACACCATAGATATTGATCTTAAGTTTGCCATCAGTATATTATACAGATCGCGCCGCTATACTAATTGTCAGGACAGTGTATTCTAGAACTATCACCGTGACCAGCGCGTTCAGTTGTGACCCCAGCTCCCGAGTGGTGCATGTTATAAAAATAACACGCTCTAAGCTGTTATTAAAAATAACACCCCAGTATCCTCTTCGAACCCAATTTCGTATAATAACTCACGGTAAAACATAGATAAACAACAAAAAAAGACCTAGCCACGATAATGTATATCAATGAAAAATGCCAACTTTGTTCAACAGGATCAAATCCGAATTATGTGACTTAAAAAAAAATCCGCCGTCGAGGTTAGTGCGTCGCCCGCATCACCTACTGTCGTATTTCAAAGCATTTTTGAGGTTTTTTGCGAAAATCCGCCTACTTACTTAGTTCATCGGTTTCTTGCCATTCACAAAGTTTCAATTGAGATGCTAATAAATAGTTTAAATTACAGATTTTTGGTGTCATTTTCCTCAAAAATCATTCATATCCGAATTTCACATACGGTCGTATTTTAAAATCGCCATTCAATTACCCGTGTTTTGATATAGCGGTTGTATTTTTGGCCGATCCCAAATAGAACGATTCCGATACAGGTCTATTTTGACGTATTTTCCAATCGTTATTTCGTAACAAGCTTTTCACATATGATCTATTTTACGTACATTGAAAACTACGGTGTAATTGTGTTCGTATTTTGCACTATACATTATTTGTTATTTCACATATCAACTTTATAACTTTGTACCTAATTAAGATAATAAATTGCAGTATTAATTTGGATTTATGTTTTATCAGTGGACTTTAAATGTTGTCTTCAACTAAGTGTAGATGTTTCGTTATGCTTCTTTGTGCCGTATGCATGAATTCGTCGGCATATTTGTGAATTTGCGATTTTCCTCGGAAAACGTGTTGTACAATTACGAAAGTATGTGTATGTGTGGCGACGAGTGGATTACCTCGCGCAAAATAGTGTCATTTCCAAACGGTCATTTTGATTTAAATATTCGTTACAGCCTAGCCTTTAGTCAAGTATGTGTGAACCGTTCGATATGCGTAGAGCGCCCCTCCTACCGTATTCTTTGAAAAGACTAGCACTCATGTTACGCAGAAGTGATGCCGTTTTGAAAAGACCATTTCCACGATCCCCATAATGCATCTCGTATTGTGCCAATTCAATCCGGGAACTATGTACCATCAGCCTCAAGTCGATAAAAACATACCTTTAGAGCGTAAAGAGAATACCCGAAAACTTACACTATCTGTTACGTTGCACTATAATTGTGTAATCGTCCGGCAGGTGACAATTAGAGCACAGTTACGATCGAAATATTCTTTTGTCGTGAATTTCAACACCATGTGGCCTCGATTGTTTTGTTCCTTAATACGTCTACATTTTTGTAAGATTACACTTCACGTGACAAGGTACTTTCTATTGTAGTTGGCACTGTTTCGCGACGCGAGACGAACAACATGACTCTGAGATAACAAAGTTTCCCGGATGGAATGGGCACAATACGAGAATGCATTCGGGAATCGTCAAATGGCTATTTGCTGTTGCGTTAGGTTGGCATGTCCTACCCCGCATGTAGATTTACTGTTACAACAAAATACTATTGAACATACAACATGTCACAGTGTACATGTTTAAAATCGTGTAACGGACGATTCAACTTGGCAACAGTGTTGCTTGAAATCGGCATCTACCGTTCCGCTTACCCGGTTGAAAGAGTACTACAATGATGCAAGCCAAAATCTAATGTCTTAAAAAAACCTAGGGTTCCCACCACAAAACAAACTGTCATCTCTATGAAACCTTTCTGCATCACATGTGAACTACTATTGCGAGAACACCCTCTAGAATTTTTTGCCAAAAATGGTTAAAAAAGTTGCAGTGCAATTCACGTTTTTTTGCCATTTGCGATGACAAACACTGGAGGGCTCATGGTAGTCTGGCCAATTCGAAACTATTCAAGACCGCATTTTTTTCATAACAAGATTAGAAGTCACGCGAACCGCCGCTAATTGCACCTTGTAAGAATAAATGTGCCCTCGTCTAAAGGACAGATTTTTAGTGACTTTCGGCACGCAACTAAAAGGATTTTGAAGTGAAATTTAAAATTTTGTTGTTTTTGTTTTGTGTGTTTGTTTTGTTTAGTTCGTTTTTGTTGGTTTTTGTAGCAGTTACAAATCAATAGTCACGCCGCCCCCATTGCGCGTTTTCAGTCCATAATAAACAATCCTACAACACTTTGAAAATAATTTTATCTTGGGTTAGGAACCCTTCCGCCATAAGTCTTGTTATTATTTTGGGTACTAAATTCACCTCATAAATTAACAATTGCCAACCTAGTAAATTATTATTTAAAAAAAAAAACTTCAAAAAGTTCAAACAAATTTATTGTCAGTTTTAATCTCTCATTATGCTTATTTTATTGTTGACTGTTTTTCCATTTCAATTGTAACTAAAAGATGTTGAAATGCAAAGCCCTGTGTTATGTGTTGTACAAGTGTGAATTGCCGTTATTCCTATCCAATGTATCTTTGTTTAGGGCTCTGTACAACTTCATTTATTGGTAACACGCCTGATGCAATAATGTCACGATCATATTTACCGAAATGCCTAGAAGGATGGCGCATATTCCCTCCCCCAAAGCTAAAAAGCTCGCCTATGCACCCATATTCACTGTCCAAGCACTGATTGATGTGCTCCTAAAATCACCTGCCTCTGTTCCACTATCACATTAGGTCAGTCCTACTTGTCAGGTTTTAATTACCAGAATTAGTCCATGTTCCTCCCTCTGTATGGGGCGGTTCTGTCAATGTATAACTTCCCGCGCCCGAAACAGGGTACCAAGGACGCACAATCTGGGGAGCCAATGGCCTTCCTGAGATCTGTAAGTATGATGTGCTTGAGTGAAGTCAAAGTCCTGATTCGCAAGGAACCTGCTCCGGGGAGAAGATAACTTGCATTGCTGCTCAACGACGGGGTTCTCTGCAACGGAGATAGCTTGGAATCTCCGACACTGCGTCCACATGCGGGCTGCTACCAGGAAGACTGTCTTCTTGTGAGGTTCATTAAAGGGGGATGGCCCGTTTAAGTATATGAGTGTTAATCTGATAATTTGCCTTCACTATCCAAATACCCCGTCCGTAAGTTTCGCGCCGTATAATTTTAATCCGTTGTGATCCGAGAGGCTCGTGATATTGTAAGCCCCTAGAGTGCTGTTTAAAATTAATATTGGTCGACCAAATGGGGTACATTTTCGCCATAACTTCCAAACCAAACACCCTTTGGCTCTAAGATTTCATCAGGGTAAATGAGAAAAGTAGTAGCTTTCTTCCGATACCAAATGTGTGACCACTTCTTGTAAAATCTGGGGCTTCTGGGACGAGTCTATTAGCGATCGGCCAGGGACCTTTAAAGGGCTTTCTGTTGTATGAATCTCTCGGCTCATATATACTGAAATATCCCTAAACAAGACATACCAGATGGTTTGCCCTGGTCATTGAGTATCCTTGCGCAAGAAAACATACACATTTCACGCTTACCTTTCGAGCAGTAGGACGATTTAAGGAAGCCGCCACTTTTATTATTTACGCGTATCGTTTTGCCACTCAAGCCATGTAGAGTCTTTCACACCAATGGAAAGATGACGGTGGTTAGTCAAGTTCTGCCTGTATGAAAGACTACGCGTTTACTTTTTAACTGATTAAAAACAAAAAAACACGCGTTTTTAACCTAATTTTAAAAAAAAAAAAAAAAAAAAACCTGCCTTAATTATGAAGTTAATCAAAATGCATACATTTGTGGTCCTAATTTTTTTTCTAAATGAGCCTGGCTCGTGGGAAATAGAGTTTTATAAAATAAAATGAGGAAACTCTACATCATACAAAGAACGCTACTCGGTACATTGAAAAGTAGGTAGATTGCTTAACCGCGCATTAGTTGGTTTCGAACACTGATCTTTTAACCATGATTGGAAACCTGGGCTTTTGTAATTGTAAGCACTGATGGCCATATCGGTCCTCCAAAAAGAGCCCAGCCGGTGTTTAAGAGCGGTCATTAACCAATGTTCCCATGGACACACCAATCACACAATTGAAAGATATCGGTCCCGCGTAAAAATATTTATAGTTTGTAAAGTCGCATTCGATGGAGAAGCGACATAACAGACTACCAAATCAATCCAATCATGAGCTCATGTATTTGCCCGTATGGGATGGCATGTCTCTAAACGTGCCACCTCGGGATACAACTTCTGTTCAACAGGTGTGCTCTGGAAGGGTATGGTGTTTCGGTAACCAAGATGCCCCGCCCGTTACTCCATCCATCTAATATACATTACTGTTGTGTAGCCAATCCATTGTATAGAATCAGTGGTTACAGTGTCGACTGCGTAAAACTATAAATATTACGGTGAAAAGAAGAACCCTTTCAAATGTGCCCCCGTTCATGATTGTTAGTGGTTAGCCAACTAAACCTTTGTAATCACAAAATGATATCTAAAACACCCTCGTAACATTTTTCTCATCTCACTGAGGTTTAAAAAGTGTAGTTTTTTTTGCAATAAAAAATTCTAAACGAACGTCGCTCCTATCCTTTGTGTTCTCACGAAGTTCACATAGATAGGCTTGTGGCAACTTCACGTGATATGCGCGTATGGGATATATCTTCGCTGGCTTCTGTTTCGGTATTGATACGGCGTTGTAAATATACCACACAGAATAAACATGGTAGCTTTCATGATCGTTGTACAGTTGTGTACGTTGTCGGAATAAATCTGGATTTTTTCGCAAGGAATACGCCAATGCCATGAGAACATCTGGTCGTTTTATTTATGGATGATTTCATATATATTTTGCCGAAGAATTCCTACCGATAAATCAGCTTTAGTAAGTCTTGATGAAATGGGCTCAAAAGGGGCTTCGCCATGAGACGGAGAGCTCGTTGGTAAGATCCCAGCTGAACCAGTCCACTTGGTTGAGGACATTGTGAAAGACACGCGCCTTAATCAATCGCGAATGGCTTGAGAGATGGATACTGTGTTTGCCCTCGCCAAACCGTAATGTACCGCTGCTACTGCTGTCCTGCAAGACCTACTGAGTATCTGTAGGCGCCCCTTCTTAAGACGTGTGAGAAAGTCACAAACGGTTTATTCCATTTGGTGATCCAATTGTGGGTCTAATAGCCATTTGGTTTAACTCCAATTCGTCTAAACCCATAATTGTCTAATACCAATTGTCTAATAACAATAGTCTAACATCCAAGTTTATCTAACAAACCAGAATGTCGAATACCCGTTGTCTAATGCCCATCTAGTCTAATTCCATTTCCGTCTACATCATTTGGTCTAATAACCACAAACACCATATGGTCTAATTACCATTTGGTCTAATATCCATCTAGTCTAATTCCATTAGTCTAATATCAATTGGTCTCATCCCCAATTGGTCTACTAGCTATCTGGTCTAATATCCCTGCTGGTCTATCCCATTTGGTCTAATACCCATTTGGTCCTTAATATCCATTTGGTCTAATATCAATTGGTCTAATACCCATTTGGTCTATTCCACCTGGTCTAATATCAACTTGGTCTAATCCATTTGTCTAATACCATTGAATCGTTAAACATTGAATTATAATATTGAAAAAAAACAATATGTGCCAATTGCATGTATCACTATGCCATCCTCAACATCTTCATTTCTGCTGCAGAGCAATAAACATAAACATAGAGTTTTAGAGCCACTGTGCAGACTATTACAAAATGTATCACCTTCGACTTTGACGACATACCCTTTTTTTCGCAGAAACGACGGAAGGGATGAAGAAACGATACCGAGCTTTTCTACGAAAGTTTGTCAGTTTTGCATTAATTTGTAGCGCCGCGGAGGAAAAGTTTTCACTTGGGGATGGCAACCCCGCAAGTTAAGAAACATTATCTGACATGGTGGTACCAACGAAGCTTATTAGTTGAGTCGGTCAGGATGCAATGGTGGACCCCTCCCCTCGGTACAACAAAGTACACCCACTTTTTTTCGATGATAATATGTATAATTTACGTAAACTGATGGTTGTGGTCAAACAATTTGGTTGGCAGGGGTGTTTTTTTGGCCAAAAAACTCTATTTTTGGGCTTAAAAATAAGAAATCACATGGTATATTTTTAAGCCAAAACAAAAAAGATCTTGATGTCGTGGTATTTGTTATCATAGATCTTTTATTTTATAGATTCATGACTAGTCAAGGTGCTACTTTTTGGGTAAACAGTGTATTAATTGTGTTGTTTTTTGGGGAAAATTCGTGACTTTTTTGGCTAAAATTAGGATTAGGGATTTTCTCTAAGAATAGACAAAAGCACCATATTTTTAAGTATCATCATTGTTTTTATAGTCTATATTTCATATATTGTCGGGATAGCCTGTAAAACTTTTAGCAGTGTGTGTTTATGTCCAAAGTGCAAAGAAATCCGTTTTGGTTTAAAATTGAAACGGGAGAAATCACACGGATCTAAAGCACTAAATTGGATGTGTTATGGACTTCTCTCTGTAGATTTTGATTTCATGTTTTACAAAAGCAGTCAGGAAGAAAAAGCAGAGGTCTTTGATTAAAAAAATGTAATTTTAGTTTTAAAAAATGGCAAATTATTCAACAACACTTCATTTTGACCTATTTTGTACGTACTGTATCTTATCGAGTTCTCATACTTGTAAATACCCAGTTTATTTAATAGTAGTTTGAGTGAGTAAGACAGATTACTTACCAACGTTTTCATATCATTTTAGGTCGTCCAATGCAATCGAAAGACCTTATGTCGCCATAATTCGGGTGTCTTCGTGCATTCCGTGTTGTCAAACTTTGTATACACCTTTTGGATACTTGGTTTGCTGGTACTTGAGAAGAGAAATGAGAAATATCTTCTCTGATTGAGACAAGCCGTCTTACGTAGGGTAACACATGATGATGTCAAGGTCATTCAGCACTTTGAGAACTGGAGTTGGAAGGGCCAACGAGATGGGGAACAAGCGACGAGAGCATATGATTTCTCAACGACAATCGAGAAACAATCGTCAAAATCAGATTTCAGCATGTTCAGTCAAGTTATTTACGATATACCCCATCAGTTATAGGACCACAAGCCACCTAATGAGGAACACAAGACACTTACTACAACACGTAATGGATTGATATTCATATCTTTGGAACTGTTGTTTTTCTTCCTTTTCCTATCAAATTTTCGCTTAGAATATTCTACATACTTATTCTTTATTTTTCATAAGCTATCCTTGCAAATTAAAATAGTTTTACTCTTTCGGGCGGATTACTTTAATCGTTTTAGCCAGAAAATGCCTTGATTTAATAGACGAACATCTAATTCTCTACGACCTCCGAAGATCATGTGTTTATTGTGATATTGAGTGAAATATACTTTCTCTCAAATAGGTTTCTAAACCCGAATAATAGTTAAAACTTTAGCTACACATTAAAAACATCCAGGTTTATGCTCTAAATAGCTGAAAATCACTGAAATCATTGGCAAGCATTTAGATAGGATGTTAACATGTCAACTTGGGGCCAATTTAGTCAAACCCTCATTTCTGGGCAAGATCTATTTTTGAGATCTATGTACCTGTCTATCTAGTAGATTTTATAGACTATGTCTATAATGTCATACCTCAACGCTAAATAAAGCCTCCATGTCAACTATGGGGAAAAAGTGTAAAATCGCAATCATCTATGAAATCTAAAGATACATGTATTTCAAACCGTGATTCTTTGAAAATTGTTATCGATTTTGAGATGATCTTTGATTAAATTGCATTCCATTCTCCCAAATTCCCGTCAAGTTTTTTTTTTTATCATTTCTCAACTCCATCAAGCCCTATATGTTTGATTTTTTAAGGAATCCTGTGCAATTTTACAAATTCTGATGCGATTGGATGTAATTGTTGTTGATTTATGGAAACTCTGTGCAATTTAACAGATTGTGTGCATTTAAACAGAACCTTGTGGTTAACCGAATCTTGTGCGATTTAAATAATTCCGTGCATTTAGGAAATCGAATTGGTAGTTTTACAAATTTAGATTGAATTTTGTGATTTACGAATCTGTTGGATTTTATGGAATACTGTGTAATTTTTACATTATCTTAAAAAATCTGTCGATTTACAAATTTTGGGGTATGCTTTTGCAAAATAAGGCAAGTACTTCAAATTTGTAAATTTTTGGGTCATTTTCCCACTTTAACCCCAGACAGACATCCACTTGGATAAAAAGAAGGTTACAACTCACATACATTACTATAATGCAATAACCACTTCACTGTAACAGGAATATAAATTGTAACTTGAATTAAATCTGTGGAGTAGAAATTGTTTATAGCTACCTGTCAGTGTTATGTTGTTTCTTGGCAGTACTGTCTTTTGGCATGATTATCAAATACTTTTGTGTGATTTTACGTTGATCTTAAAAAATCTTGGTGCGATTTTACGAAGTTTTTGTATTAGTCTGGCTGCTCGGCCCAAAACATTGCATGTGACCCCTTGCGCAAGATCCACACAAATATTTTGATAGTTTCTAGGCAAGATTGACCTACTGAATCTAAATCTGGATGATGCCACTTTGGCATCCTTGAGCATTGTGAGATAGGGTAGGGGGTAATTAACAGGGTAAAATTTTGTAAATCTTCATATGGGTTAAAAGGTTATAGTCATGTTCATCTGGTCCTATGATTACAAAAGGTCTGTTTGGCTATATCTAGACATTTACTTTACACACAACAGTCCTAATGGTTCAAGCGAGGTCATCCTGGGTAAATCATTTAGAAGTGCATAGATTCTTTTCCGTTTTTCAAAATGGGCTCAAATCGTCATTCTCTGTTTGATATTAAATGTCAATAAAGGATTACAACACTTTTTTGGACATTTGTGGTATAAATTAGGTGGAGATATGGAGAAGGTCACAGGGTCTGATGGGGGTTAATCAGTTTAGGTCTCTGTTTGATGACCTTAGCAATGATTGATCATGAGGCAATGTTTATTTTCTTTTTAACTAATTCCCAATACGAACAATTTGGAAAACCAATTTTGAAACAAATCGGATCGGGTAAATATTCAATCCCATTGGATGACCTTGAACAATTTTGGTCGTACGAAAACACAAAAGGTTGCAGTATAGTCAACTATACCTTTTTTAAACCCTTATGAGGAGAAGATGACCAATTTCATATACATATGTCAACTCCCCATTGACACAGTTTCCGAGATTTATTACCCCGCGTTTTAAAATTAACCCCTACCCGATTCGCCCTATCCGGTCACAATCTCCAAGTTCATTGCCAAAGTGGCATCACATCCAGATTTGGAATCACAGTCAATGTAAATAGTTGCCATAGAAACACCATCAAAAAAACAAATTTGGTGTGGACCGCTTGGCGCACAGTATTCATCATCAATTGGGTCCGAGCAACAGAACCGACTATCTGCTTTTTTGGCAAAATAATGGCCAAAGTTGGGACTATTTTTTTTTTTAAAAAATTTTAAACCTAACTTTGAACCCTTTGGGGCAATAAAAAAACAAAATTATTTCGGGGCAAAAAACACCTATATTTATTCTCGCTCCGACGCCAAATCTGGGTTTTGGCCTTTTGAGCTCTTTTTTAGGGTTTTGCCTTTTCATATTTGCGTATTTTTTTTGTCATATGTCTTTTTGAAAGATGAATTTTGTTTGGAATAGTTTACACATCTTTCAATGTTCGGGCTCTTGCAAATCACTCTTTTACTAAGTTAGAAGATGTTCCATTCACTAATGATACTAGCATAATTGTCATTTTTTTCCATAAAAAGAATTCCGCCAGAGCAAAAAGGTTCCCTCTCAAATTCTTAGATTAAAAAAATTAATCTAATTTGGATGTGCTAAATTAAGACAAAATTCAAGATTATCTTCAAAAAATTTTGTAATTACAAATAGACTGAATAATAAACTATAGATTTTAATCTAAGAAATTTATAGAGTCATTGTGAAATCTGCCTCTTTCTTCACTTTAATTTTTAATTGAGTCGAAAATGACTTTCATTTAATGCAACCTTTATGACAGACTTCATATTCTAATTAAAAAATGATTTGTGAATTCGTTTAGAATTTATGTCATTGGTGTTATGTCCGATAATGGGGCATTTTCTTTTCCTGAATCCAGTTTTAAAACCCCCATATGATTAATAATCTACACTCCCTGAATAATGCCTACAGGAAAGGGGCAGGTTCTGTTCTCTCCTCTCGGGGTACAAAATTTTCAGCATTTTTGTTCAATCTTCATCAAAATGATTTATTATTATAAAGCACACCAAAATGCTCATGTCCACCAAAATTGCAAATTATGCAAAAAAATGACAGATGTTTGGGACCAATTACTATGCGTGACGCCTATTTGTATGAATCAATATTGGCAAAAGCATGACTATTTGTTATTCCTGGCCTATCTTTGGGACAATCCCCCTTCCCTTTCCTTTCTCACTGTGCGACCCGTCCTGTCCCTCTTTGCTTCCTTCATTCTTTCATGTGTCTCATAAATTTCCCTCAATTTCTTTTTATTGTTTGCCCCTCTTACATTACGGAATGCTTCTTTACATGTTTCTCTTACCCCTACCTAAATAAAACTGGGTCCCACTATGTAAAGTTTTGAGATCAACGAGAAATTAAGCTAATTAAGTTAAAATTCAATTGTTAAAATTAATAAGCATTTCAATGTGTGTGACATATTAACTATTCATATATTGCTGCCTAATCCTTTTTGTAGCCTTTACAATAATAATTTTGAAAAAACAATCGAGACATGCAGGACCGGCCATAGCAAGATTGCAAATTATGCAGTAGCCAACCAAATCACAGCAGCCACCAATACATAAAATGCACAATTGGGTTCATGGAATTGACTCAAAAATGTGATTGGGCCGTTTCAATCGCTGACACGAAAGTCTGAACAACTTTCTTATGAGGAAAAAAATGTACCGGTGTGTCGCAGCTTCAACAAGCCAAGACCCTAAGAGCTTTGCGATATTTTTTAGTCGAAAAAGCTATGCGCTACACAGAAATTATTTTAAAAAAAAAAAAAAAAAAAAAAAAAAAAAAAAGAAAAAACTTTAAAATCTGTTGAAACCTTAAAAAACAGACACAACATGCGTGAAGGCCAAAAAATAAAAAGTTAGTTTCCAGTGCGTATTTTGATTTTCGAGCCATTTTAAAACACTTTCATGTATTTTGACGTCTAAGAAAATTTGCATTTTGGGGGAACAGGCCCCTGATTACTAATTAGGTACGGTCCAAATTTGCAGGATTTAATAAGTGAAAGCCTGAATTTAAATTTGAGCTGTGGCAGAAAAATAATCATTGTATAGTCAAATATAACGTTTTGCCAAAATGCATTTGTTTTTCATTATTTTGCTTATTTTAGGCCAAAAAATACTAAACTTCCATTTCCACAATTTTGTTGAGCAAGACTTAATTTTGTAAATCAATGACAACAGTAAGTCTACCAAAAAAAGTAACAATTTAAGTTTTTAAAATCTTCAGGTATTTGGCCGAAAATAATTTTTTAATTTATTAATGTTTTTATTTTAGATGTTTATTTCGTTTTTTATCTTTTTGGAAAAAAAACACATTCTAGCCCGTTTAGTATAAATATAGCTGCCAAAGTCCTGTATGGACACTGCACCAAGATACAGAATATAATACCTATGAAAATCATGATGTTACACATACATTGGGGTGTTTTTATCATTTTTAGGAAAATTACTATTTTTTTATTTTAGCCAAATTTACCTTTCTACCTCCAAAAATAACGCCTTCTACGCATTTTGTGCAGCAAAAATATCATCTGGCCTTTTTATCATGTTAAAATGTGATCTAAAACAAAATTACTTATGTATCAGACTTTTGGTGGCTTTTGGATTTTACAAGCTAAAAATCCTGTTTTTCTTTATTTTAGCCCAAAATAAGGTTTTTGGCCAAAAAACACCCCTTCCACCAATTTTTTGGACCACACCATCAGTTTCAATCATCCCATACATTTTACGTGGCAGCAATCATATCCAGAAGGAAATTCGGGCGATTAATTTAGTGTGATGATATTTACCCCCCCCCCAAAAGTGTCAGTCAAGGTACTAGGGATAAAAGGTGACTAGCGTGAATACCCCATATGTGAGATAGATAATACATGTGCATAAAAGATATGAAGCGTACACAAACTAGGGACCATTTTGTCTGACTCACCCTGTACAAATAAAGTTCCGACCATTACGTAAGACGTCTGAATTTCACATTGGTCCCATTTTTGCATTGTGCTCTATGGGAAGGAACAAAGCGGTACATCATACGGTCCAAGAAATACCATCAAAACACACCAAGGATCAAAATGATACAAGAGAGCCAAGTTTACCAACTTGATGTGGGGAACAAGCTTAAGACAAACTAAACTAAAACGAAGTTGTACCACCATACAGCAATACAAGAAGATTAATAAAACCACAGAAAAGAACCACAAACTGACAGGAAAACATTACGGGCACGTTCGATGAACCAAATGTAGTCATCCCAAAGCATATCATTTCATAGACAGAGGAATGTCCATCTGCCCATAATTAACCTACTGTAGGAGGTGGGTTATCGCATATGAAAATAAGAGAAGATAGAAACAGATTTATTGTAATTATTTATTATTAAAAATAATGCTTAAAAAAAAAAACACGGTTCAAAAATTACACTTCATTTTTCCTATTTGCTTATAATTTCTATTTAAATGCCCTACTTTTTCTTGTTCCTTTAAAAAAAAAAAATTCTTTGCCTCTATTAGACCAAATGGATATTAGACCGATGAAGATTAGACCAAATGATATATTTTACACATGGATGTCTAGACCAGATGAGTTTTAGACCAGATGCATATTAGACCAGATTGGTATTAGACCAATTGGCAATAGACCAATTCGGTTATAGCCGATATGGATATTAGACGAGTTATGAGTTTTAGACCAGAGGAATATAGACTACCATGGCTTTTTAGACTAAATGGCTTTAGCCTAAATGGTCATTAGACTAAATGGTATCAAGTGGGGACGTTAGACAAAGTGGACCTTAGACCAATTGGATTAGACCAAATTGCAAGTCACCGACAAACCTGTCCTATAGAGGTTGAATGTGGATTACAGCTGCTCCATACGCCATCTGAAAGTAGTACTTCATGTGCGGGTAATTAATAGCACCTGATGAGTCTGACGAGTAATTGGATGAGCTCACGTCTTCTGTAGGGATGAGGTCCTTGGCGGAGAGGAAAGAGTTACCACCTCGCCCGACAGGAGAAGAGGCGAGGGGGGTGGCAGGGAGGAGGGAGGGAGGGAGAGAGGAGAGAGGGGGGGGGGGCGAGAGAGAGAGAGAGAGGAGAGAGAGAGGAGAGAGTGAGAGCGAGAGAGAGGGAGAGGTGAAAGGGCGAGCGAACAGAGAGTGGAGAGAGGAGTTCGGGAAACACGGCGACTGAGGGCACCTGAGCGTGATCAGAATCATGTCGCACGATTGGAGTTGGTGATCTTCTCCAGAACTCTAGGGATGCGGAATTGGTGGGAAGGTATAGGCCAACGACAATTTGTCCACAAATGATCGTCATGCCTCATGAGCAAAATGCAATCGGATCGGTCTCCCCAGCAGCAGAGGTTGGAAGCTGGTTTGTTTTGATGATGGCAAATAGGTCTAGAGAGGTCTTTGAAGGCGGTTTGTTGAACAGCGTTAGACATTACGTGGGTCAGATTGCCATCTTGACGATCCCGGACGCTGGGCTTTTTCTTGATTGACGATTGCTTCTAGATAGTGCATCCGCTAGCTTGTTGTCCGCCCCTGGAGATGCGCTGCTTGGACTGTTATCTGGTACTGCTGACACCACTGAAAGGAGAATTGTTTGGAGGACAGGGATTGCTGCGGCGGACTCATTCTTTACTTGTTGATGTACATGACCACAAATGGTGTCGCACGTCACCAGTACCGTTTTGCCTCTGAGGTGATTTGGCCGAAGGAGGTGGAGGCGAAGTGAATGGCCCATAGCTCTAGAATGTTGATGCTAAAACTGTATGTTACCACAGTGAGATCCCCATCAGCCTTGGTGAATCCGTGGTTGGGGTTATGATGGCGGTTAGCGGTTTTTTGGCAAACTCTTTCCCTCGGCGAACGGAAATATTGGATGTATGAGTCCACCATGAGAGGGAGTTGGAAACTTGAGAGTGGTCTTATTAAACTGCCCAGTACTGAAGCGGGATGATTCGCATACAGAGGATGCTCTGAGGCAGCATTGGTCATGAAGATGGTGATGAGTCTAACATTCTCATCTATAGGGCGAGCTGGAGGGGCACCTCCTGCAGGAGTAGAGATCGCATTGGATTAGCTCTGAGATTGGTCTTCTGTGGGAAAATACCATTCCCATTGTGAAGTCTAGCTGGGATCCGAGGAACGACACCCTCTGAGAGGGCTGAGTGTGAAGTGAAGTGTGCGAACTTCTGGAAGTTGACGTGAAGCCCAGCTGTTGTAATAGCCTGTTGTTGAGAGCTGTGGATCTGATCTCGCAGGATCACTGGAGAGATGGGGCCGGGTTAGCAGCCAATAGGGCGAGGTAGATGAAGACGTTAAACGTCGCCTACCGAGGTGTTGCTATGACTTGACCACCCTGAGGAATGTGCAGGGGGATGTATAAAGACCAAAGTGGAGGCCATCCGAAGCGGGAATTACTCTTCTCCGTGGCAAAATCCAGCTAATTATCTGGAGGAAGGGGCGGAATGGCCACGTGGACGTGGTGGTAGGAATCATTCAGGTCCAGGCTGGTTGCGCCCACAGTTCGCGTTGTAGTTCGGAGGACGTCTGCTTGCTCGCGGACTTCCATCTGAATGGAGGTGGCTTCTGATTGTTTGTAGTCGCTTGGGGTTCGGATAGGTCACCAATCTTCCGACTTCTTCGTGGTGAGAAAGAAGAGAGAGTGGAAAGCTATCTGCTCCGGAGGCACTTTCTCTATCGCTGTTTGAGGAGATGGCGATTTCTTGCAGGCAGTGCCTTGCGCGTTGTTCCTTCGTCCCTGTGTTGAAGAGCTCTTTGTGAGATGAAGCTGTAGTATTTGGGAGGGGGCTGGTGTGAACTCTAACTGGTAGCCTGAGGAACCTCTGGAGCACCCACTTGCGGAGGTCACAAGTCCCAGCGTGACTAAGGAAAGTACCCCCCCCCAAGGAGAGACTTGGAAAAAATTGGGATTGATAGTCAACTTAGGCGCCTTTCCCCTCCGACTTGTTTGCTGTGGCCGCCTTCCTTGTCTTTCTTTTTGTCTGAAGAAGGTCAACCAGTGGAGTAGCCAGCTTTTTTCCAGGGAGGGAGGGCAAAGGGGGGGGGGGGCAATGTATTTTCAGGGGGGGGGGGGATGGAGGAAAGGGGGGAGGGAAGCATATATTAAAAATTTTGTTTAGTTAAGACAAAGTTTAATTAAAAAAAAATCACTAATTTTTCCGGGGGGCAAGAGGGGGCAAGATTCCCAACAGGGGGGGCCAGCTGTCCACCCTGACCCCCTCTGCTACGCCACTGGATTTTTTTTTTGGTCCCTGGCTTACTGTTCCGAAGTACTTGCGATGATTCTTGTTCATCTTGTTGCTTTGCGCGAAAGGACTGGTCTTGATGGATTACCCAGCTTGCTGGGCATGCTGTTTCCTCTCTCTTTGCCAGCTCCTTTTATGCACTTCCTCTTCCGAAAGCTATGCTTCCTGTGGCCTGGATAAGGCCGACCATTCTCCGCCGAAGATCTCACTCGTGATTCTGGTAGTCAGCAGTCGGTGGCGGTCGGAAGATAATGCACCCCACCAAGTGTAACAGATGTTAATAATACACACGCCATCTTGGACCATTTTCAATAATACTTGCCACCTTACTGCTGACGTTGCAGCAGCAATAGAATACCTTTGAAATCTTAAAATTTAGACGAACCACTCTGATTGCAATAAGTAAGATATCGCGGCAATGCACTAAAGGAACACGTCTTAAGAATTTGAAAATATTATAAGGTTTAATTTGACACAAAAAAAACGAAGAAAAAGGTGTTTTTAATTTTTAATGCAATTTACGACAACAACTTTGATGGAGCTAGAACCGCTGTCAACCAATTTTAACTTCTGGCCACAATACATATTCCTGGTCTTCAAAGGCTTGTTCTAACCGAAACCATAAAAAAACAATTTCAAAATGGACCATTTTCTGAATTTGTTCCGATCGCAAAGTGCCTTTATATAAGGACTAGCAAAGCCTTTTCGTTCATTTACCACAGGCTGGGGCGGGGCGGGGCGGAGTCAAAGATCAGAACATGCATCGTAAATTTGGCCTGGGCGTTTCGCTTCTTCATTTACGTGGTGATATGAAGTACTGATATTGAAGCCTATTGTAAGGTGCGGGACGGCAATAATGTTCAATTAGACTGCGATTGTTAAACCTGTTGACCCTTAGTAATTGAAAACGTGAAATGCCAAACTTTTCACGTATGACGTCTATCTGAGGAAATTTCTGTGAAACCTCATAATGAAATTCGTCAGATGACGTCATACTGTGAAAAGTTGGCGTTCCACGTTTTAAAAACTAAGGGTGTCTATTTAGAGACCTGGGGATTCGTCCGCCCGGAAACTTGAATCGTAAGTAAATGTAACTTTTAATGAAGTGCTTGATGCACGATTTTGCAGGGGTAAGATTACGTGCTGCGTGGACAATGGACGTTAGGCAGTCGTAGGAACCATTTTCCGTAAATTACCTACCAATTAGGTTCGAGTCGGTGTGATGCCGTTCTTAGCGTTATAGTATATGAATTAAGTGGATTTTAAAGCATACAGGTTTTTGGGCGTTAGGCATAGACTATTGAAAACGGGTAAGTACTCGGCTAATCCTAGCATATTTTAGAATCCCTTCCTGTTTGAGAACCGGCACAAGAAAATGAGGCTTCAAAGGGTAAGTGAGAAAAATAGTAGCTTTCTTCTGATACCAAGATTTGCACTTCCGGTTAAAGTATAAATTTGTGAGCATAACGATTGCAGTGCGCGGTGCAGTCAAGATTGAGTAATAAAAGGCTAGAGGTCGGACATCCATCTTGAATCGCGAGCTCACTGGTGGACGCTTGGTGTTTTTACCGCCCAAGCCCAATACAACTAAAACTTCCGGCACGGAAAAATGCACTTTCTCGTTGATTCGCCAGGCGACCCCCGAATTTATAAAATATCCTTTTTATCAAGAACATCATCAGAATAGTGGTTTATTGCAGAAAGTATTATCGTCGCATAGACGGGCACGGAGTTTTTTGCAGCTTTTTCAAAATGGATTCTAAAATAGGATGTTTCGTAGTTAGGGTTGCAAAGGGTGGAAAGTTTCCGGGGATTTTGGAAACTCTCCGGAATTTTTGAAGGGCCCGGGAATATTGGGAAATTTTCAATTTTGCCATATTATTAAGTTTTAACCATTTTAAAACATTTCTTCCCCACGAAAAAAAAAAACTATGTTGATAGGCCTTCCTTTCAATTATGTACTGTTTGTGCTACATAAGAATATCACATACTGCTACAGGCAATTAGTAAAAGGTTTATTAGTCAGGGCACTCGATTAAAAAAATAAAATAATTATTTTACTTTTTGTTTAATAATATTGACAATTTCTTTATAACTAAAAAAAATGTTTGTAAGGTTCTGTTCTGTTGGATATACTTAACATATTGTAAAATACATTTTTGTGTTAGGGACCTTAGAATTTGCATTTCGAGGGGGCGAATTGGGCCCTTTCTCAATAGACCACTGTACACATGGTCGTTTCATTTGGGGGCTGGTGATTGGCTCGGCTTCTGAGCAGGGAGGCACAAAAAAGGGCCACCCCCCCCCCAATGGCTGAAATTCCACTGAAATGTTCAGCTTTACAGGAAGCAGTCAAAGCCCTTTAAGTTCATTTAAGAAAGTTTCACTAAATCTAAGGTCAAACTCAAGGTGGGTGGTTTAAGGTCAACTAACAAGACAGTGTCAGGAGTGAAGAATACAACAAATTGACCTAAACGTGTATTGTTTTGTAAAGGAATTGATGTTTATTTTGCTGTTAAACATGACTTGTTTTTGCTGTATGTTCGTCTGTAGCATATTCACTGTGTGGTATAGAGTAATTATCCTAATCTGAACAAACAGGGACCTTATAGTTTGTATCCATTCCAAAAGATTGTTGAAAAATTTCCTAAAATCACATAAATTCCCGTTAATTCCCAAAATCCTGGAAATTTTCGCCTCTGAAAATTCCCGGCGAATTTGCAAACCCATTCGTATTGTTTATGACGATTGTGACGTTTAGCACAGTCGTAGTAAACAGTTTCTGGGTTTTTTAAAAATACATTGTATTAGTATGAAACTCTGACCTCGGTAAGTGCGAAAAACAGCGTCCGCCTGCTCGTTCGTTATATTGTTGGTAAGCAGCGAAAAAACGTTTGTTCGTGCCCATTCTAAAAAAACATAACCGGGAACAGGTCCAGGCCTTTGGGTGCAGTACGTCAATTTTTACTTACAATACTTCTCAAGGTTACTGCAACGTACGCAAACCATGACCTGCAGTGACAGGGGTTGACAGGCAATCGATTCGATTGGGAGTGCAGCGGAAGTGACGGAACATTGCAGTAGAGTTACTGCACAGCGATGTAGTGCAGTGGAAGTATGAACAGACCTTTAGGATAGACAGAATAGGCAGCATTTTGATTTAGGTTTTTCTTTCTTCCGCATTTTTAGAAATTTGTTTGCATTTGTTGTTGTTGTTTTTCTGGTTGGTTTTTTTTTAATTTGTTGTATTTTTTCCTGGATATTTTTTGTCTGAACATGCAATTTGTTTTTGTTTGTTTTGTTTTTAATTTTGGTTTTATTTTTAATCATTTTTACTTTACTCTCGGGACATTTTTTCTGAACATGTTGGTGCTAAGTAAGCCGCATACCGCCTATTGTTTGTTCGAAAATGTCTCGCAACTGTACTTAAATCTAGAACATGCTATGTTTAAAGGGTGAATGTATTCTCGTGTGCAATGCATTTTTTCGTGTTGACAATCCGGGGTCCAACTATACGGATGTAAAAATTTAAAAATTGCTAAGATCTTGTTGAACCCAAACCAGTGTTTCCACCCCTGACGTATTCTACTATTCTGCTTTTATGCTATCCGGCTATTCATATTTTGCCATTCTGCCCATTCTGTTCTTCTGCCGATTCTGCCATGTCCATTTTAGCCTTGATCAAGGCTGTCTGCTAAGAACCAACAAACTTTTTATTTTTCACACTGTACTGCATAATTAACATTTATTCTTAATTATTTTGAACATTGTGTTTTCAGTTATGAAATCAGTGCTTTAGTATTTTTAGGGCTACCCTGTTTAGAGAAAAATTATATAAACACCAATGCCTGGTGGTCTGTTGTCCACACTGGCTGCATCCAGGTTCCTACTAGTCTAGGTATAAAACCACAAACACCTGTTGTGGTTAGGTGCAGTGGTTGTGCTACTCAGAGCGACAAGTTGAACTTATTGAACTCATTAGTGGATGCATGGAACATAGGCCAGGTGAAATTGGAGACCTCAAATTAGGTGTTTAATAGAGTGCATTCTTGCCATTTTTTTAGTTTTAGGGAGGGGACATGCTCGACTCCTTTAATATATATGATGACATTATATCAGACGTATGAACCAATGAATGAAGTTGGTAGAGCGCCTTGAAAGCTCTTGAACAAGGCTATATCCATTCTGCTCTTCTGCATTTTCTGCATATTCTGTCCATCTGCGTTCTTCTTTTCTGCCCATTCTATTTTCTGCAGATTCTGCTCATTCTGCCCATCTGCTCATTTCTTGCTAATTCTGATTCTACTTTTCTGTCTTTTCCCGCAACCGCTGACCCGAATCATCTCTCTTCCAGTCCACCATTAGGCAGTTTACGTGTTAATACACCGATTATTAAAGGTCCTGGCCCGATCGCTATAGCCTCCTCACCAGGACCCCTGATTTTACCGGAGTGGTCAAAGTTTTGGTATCAGAAGAAAGCTACTATTTATCTCATTTACCTGTGATTCTTAGTGCTAAATGATGTTTGGTTGGAGTTATAAACAAAAATGTGCCCCATTTTGGTCGCCCAATATTATTTTAGCACAGTACTCTATAGGGCTTACAAAATCACGTTTTTAGCCCTCACACAAAACTGGATTTCACTGATTAATACCCTTGGTAAAAGCGATAGCTGCTTTATGCATATTTACATCGATATCTGTATTATTTTTTTCATATTTTATTTTTATTATTTGTTTACCTTCTTCTCGGAAGTCCTGGCCCTTCAACATTAACATTTCTGTGTATATCTCGATTCTCTTCTGTCATGGTTGATGAAAGATCAAACTACAGATTGAAACATTTGTTTGGCCCATTTTTGAATTTCCCGCAGACATTGGTTTTTTACTAAGTGTATACTACAAAACCAATTTGTCTGATGGCGAATTTCCTTTGCGAAAATACGTGTACAATGCCATGAACGCCGCACAGAGCACAACGAGATTTGAGTCGATTTTATTTCTGTCTACTCCTCTCCTGCGTTCATTCCCACCAATATAGCGTTGTTGGTAGATTGTTTGTTTGTTGTGTTTTTTATTAGCATAATCCGGTACATTTGCAACAAAAATAACAAAACCTTAAATCAAGGATATAAAGACTTGAACACTTAAATACAAGGATAAAAAACACCAAACCAGGATGCCAGGATAACCCATTGAGTCTGGCTACTCAATGCAAACTCTTTCCAATGGGTCACAATAAAGGACATGGTGCAATATTACTCCCGGCTTTAAGTGTTTGAGCTCATTTTCATTAGATTTAGAGGGAGTTCCGAGACATTTGACCCCCATAGTACTTTACCCCTCTCCTGGGCCACCACAGCGAGTCTCCGGCAGACATTCATATGTGCAATGTATATTTTTCTCTGAATTTTTCCCCGCATTCCAGATATTGGTATATCGTCGTTTGATCGAAACCTCTTGGCTGCCGGTCTATAATATTTTCTTTTCATAAATAATAAATAAAAATACACTATAGCCTCATGTTTGAATATGTTTTTCGACCCAATCTTAAAGGGTAATTCTATTTGAACGCCTCAGAATGATATTAGAGTAGGTGAATTATTACATAATGAGTCCTCCCACTACCCAGGTGAAGTGTACTCCACTGCATAATTCCTGAATTACGTAACATGCTCTTGTTTGGAAGCATAAAATGTCAGACGTTCGTTGTTTGTCTTTTCCCTGCTCCAAACCGGTGTGCATGGAGCACATTTTTTCAGAGTTGGTTGTTTTAATACCTTCACAACAAAAACTGACACAGAGATTCCCCAGGCTATGCCTCCTTGCAACGGCATTGTCAATACGCCGAAGAGTACTTGCACTCCGACGGGAAGGGTACAAACAAGCCAGATTTGGTGGTTTTCTCGGGATATCGCATAGTACGGTCTGTAAAATCCTCAGACATCATCGAAAGGTGGGTCATTTGTGGTCATCTTCAAGACGACCACGATTGACTACCAGACGAGATGATCGCCGACTGCTTAATCTTTGCCGTAGAGCCCGGAAAATGCCAGCGAGCCGTCTTCGTCGTTTGTGGACAAGACACTATGGAATCAACGTTTCCCTCCAAGCTGTAGATCGGAGATTGCTTTAACATGGTTACCGAGCAAGACGAATGACCAAATGTCCATGCCCAACCGTTCACTACAGAGTTCATCGACATCGCGAGCACAGAAGATTACAGCTCAGACACTGGCGAAATGTTGTGTTTCTTGGTGAGAGCCGCTAATCCTTGACCATCAAGATGGAAGACACAAAGGGTTCGTCGATCACGTGGTGAGAACCTCCGAGATGACTGTATTCAGGAATCGGCTCAAGGTGGTGGCGGCTCAGTAATTGTATGGGCCAGTATTCGTTATGGAGGAAAAACATCACTGGTGGTGCCAGATTGAAACAGGAACGCCGTCGTGTACCTGGACATTCTGGAAAACCACTGTCTGCCACATGCAAGAAAGATTTATGTAAACAATTTTCGGCTGCAAGTCGACAATGTCACGCCGCACAGGACCGCTTTAGTGAGACAATTTCTTGAGGTAGAGGGGGTGGAGCAGATACCATGGCCTGCTTGCTCCCCTGATTTGAACCCTATCGAGCATGCTGGGATGCCAAAGGCCGAGCCATCAAGTACAGAGACAATCTTCCTCAAACACTACAGGAATTAGCTCAGCCTCTGACCGATTAGTGGGACGCTCTGCCCATTGACATCATAAACAACCTTGTGCATAGTGCAGTTAGTGTCCACTGTAAACGGGCCTCGACCTTTTGCCCACCCAACCAAATCATTGTGACATGAATCCATTCATGAGTTTAACCTTATGTAAATGATTCCCACTCACCATCCAATCACTGATCAAGGGCATGCCATGGATGAGCGATTACCTACACACTGTGTGCATAAACATTGGTCAGTAGGCCAGTTTTTACACATGTTAGAAGCCTTGTTAGAAATGGTCGTTTCGGACCTTTTTCAGCACCGTATGTCAATCAAATTACATCACCTTGTAGAGAATAAGATTATCTTAGTTGTCAGCTTCTACGAAGAGTATAGGTCTAACCGTTTGTCCATGGCTCCCTCTTGAATCTGCCCAGCAATCACTGGTGATTTTGCCATAGAGTTAGCATGATGCCCTACCGAAATACCAGTCTTTATAAATTAACCATTTTCGGATTTTTCTGAATGTTCTATCATAATAAAATTCACATATGTTATTGATGATAACATATTCTACAATTAGAGCTTCTCCGAAGAAAATCCGTTGAGCACTTTTCTCGCGACGATGTGAGTTATCTCATGTCCTATGCGTTAAGCACAGAGCGTGACAGGTCACAGCCTATTGAATGTACTGTGTGCACAGTGAATAGGGAAAATGGACAGTATACTGCAAGATGAGACAATATGTCGCGACGTCTTTACGCACTGATTCATGCCAGGGATGGCCATACTCGATGTTAGTGACTGATTGACATTTAAAACAGTACTATTGAACAATTGGATGCATGAAATCACCCAAAATGTGTTATATGTAAAAATGACTGATGTGAAAAACTTGAAACAAAATCCTTAAATCTGTTGGCAAAAAAGGCAAAAAATAGCAAAAAAGTTGAAAAACTCATCACTTTTTGGCCTATAACTAGCTACTGCTTTAATTTAATAGCGCAAATTTGATATCATCGAATAGATAATTTTATTCTCTTACCCAATTTGATACCCAATTTGTTATGTTTAACCTTTATATGTGACCAGTAGCGCTAAGAATAGCTATATTGGTGAAGAACATGCAAATTTAGAGGTCATTGACGTCACGCTCCACCGCTCACGACACTTAAGACTTGGCTTTCCAGATGGCCCAAGGGATGGTCTATATAAATATTGTAACAAGACACCTGGTGAAAAATCAGGATTAAATTGCTGGTATCTCCCGGTCTAAAGCTTTCTCAAACTGATATGGCAGCTGATCCTTGAGATGACTTGGTGACGTCATGGTGTGATGACGCCCTCTGGATCAGCTGATCATAAAGATGGCTAAGTTGGTATGCCCCCTCGTCTGCATTCATCAAGTTACTCCTTTGATTTAGACCCCTTTTCTCCTTATCCAGATGGCTTCCTGAATCCATCTGGCACTTTTATCGTTTTCCTTTTTGAGAATGCTACATTCCTCCCAGTTTATGAGATGGTTCTCATTAGCAGCGTGATCTGCTATTGCCGATTTAGTCTGTTTGGTTTCAGAGTCTCTTTGGTAGCTCTTGTGAATTTCTTTGCACTTATTTTTTCAGTTTCATCTTTGTGTTCTTTCTTTCTGGTGCCAAAGAGTTTGCCTATTTCGCCTATGTATGTTTTGTCACAATTGTGACAAGGGATTTCACACACGCATCCGGTAACGTTATTGATGTCAGTTTTGTCTTTCGGATAGTTATCTCTCGATTGAAACAAACAACTGAGATGAAACAAAACGTATTGGGAAGCCTGGTCTTTTTTCTTTAATGTGATGCACAAAACGACATACTTATGTTGAGATATAATATTGAAAAAAAATCGGTTTTCGATTGTACCATTTTTTGAGACAGGCTGTAGAACTTTGACTTCGGTAGGTCCGAAAAATCATCCACCAACTCGTTAGACTTTGGGTAGACGTTTCATATAGAGGTCCCATGGATGCAAATGAGGTGTTACAATTGATTCCGTCATGCGTGGTATGACGTTGTGCAGTAGTGCTTGACGGAATGAATGGCCCTCATTTGCACCCATGGGACTTCTATATGAAACGTCTAGCACTTTTTTAGTATTGGTATCAGCGAAACATACGAGTGTTCGTGCCGATCTGAAATAAATACCGCGGGGAGAGCTGTAAACTGAGCATCATTGGCTGTAGAATTTATGTTACCGAACGAGCACAAGAAACGAACACACACCACTTATACTAGATTCTAGTTGATAGGGAAAAGCCTCTACTTTTTTGTAGGTGGAGGTATGAATTGAGGGATACGGACAGATGTACCAATAAAAAACTAGACCAATCCAAATAAAAATTATGAAAAATATAAACTGTGCATTTTGGCCAGATATTTTTACTATTTGTTAGACAAGATCTAAGCTAAATCCTAGCTTTTATTCATCAATTTGATGGAACCTAAGCGGAGATATTGCAGTTGAACACAAAGGAAAAAATACCACTTGGGCCAGTTTCACTGAAGGTAAAAGAAACTAAAGGTTTAAGGCGGGTAGATCATGTGGATTAGACCCTTTTCAAACAAAGAATATTGTTTACAGATCAGAGTGAATGTATTCTCATGCATTGAACTAATCAATATTTATTTTCAGTGAAGCACCAGAAATTATTAGTGTTGTGGGTGAAATGA
Organism: Ophioderma brevispina; assembly: GCA_023653785.1. Taxonomy (NCBI): domain Eukaryota; kingdom Metazoa; phylum Echinodermata; class Ophiuroidea; order Amphilepidida; family Ophiodermatidae; genus Ophioderma; species Ophioderma brevispina. The sequence goes on from JAMKCH010013043.1 coordinate 64,123, forward strand.
GGGTCTCACTCTTAGGGGACAATAATCATGAAAATTCTTGGAAAATTTGGGAATTAACCTGCATAAACTAATGTAACAGTCACAAGTGGTTGAGGGACAAATGTGTAGACAATGCTCTAACGTGGATGGACAATACAGTCCATTCCCCACTGCTTTCCAAGATGCCAGGAGGAATATGATTGAAGAAACTAGTGTTCAACAAAGAGCAATAAAGGAAAGGATGGTTGTGTTCAAACGGTCTTCGTTACTGTCAACAAGGGTGTTTTTATGGTTCTCCTTTGATGAAACCTGGAGTAAAGCTGAGACAACAAGGACTGTTTGGAATTGATTTCCTATGTACATGATTTATTAGCAATTGTGACATTATAAAGTTCTAAATTATGTATATTCACAAGAAGCAGCCACTATACCACCTTTTTATTTTAATTTTCAATAAGAATGTCTTGAAGTGATTTTCAATGGCAACTTGGTTGATATCAGGATAGCCGAAAACTGGCCAAAAGGTTTTAAAACTGTCTCAGATAATTAGTCATAACTCTTGAACCCAGACCCCCAAATTACACCAACTAAAACTCTCATGAAAGCTGGAACATCCCAAAAACCAATCAATAAAAGACAGTTGAGATGAATTAAATTTTTGGCCAAAAAATTATCTTGATTGTATAGTTTTTGTGGGACAGTCTGTATATAAAAACTTTAGTCCGTGTATTTGTGGTATGATGGGCGCTATAGCCAACATGAGCGGTTGGCCATTCACAGTCCCAATCCATAGTCAAGCATAAACCCTAGAATGTTCAAGAAAGCGCAAATAAATCAGGACTAGTTTCAGTGAAAGCAGGTGAAAACTGATTTTATGAATAGTGAAGATAAAAGTTTGCATTGAACACACGGGTGACTAAAGCCTTCTAAAATTATGATATGTTTTTGGTAGGCAATTTTTAAACCCAATTCTGGGGTAGAACACATGCATCCATACAGGGTTGTGACTCAGAAAGAATTACACCCTAAACTTTGGTGACCATAAATTCAAAAGGAGTATCACATTTAGTAAATTTAAAAAGAATCTTAAACCACAATTCTTTTTCACTAGTTTAATGTAAACAGCACTCGATTCGGTTCATAGTTTGAAGAAATAAGCGATTAGTAAACACATGTCAATGGACACTTCTTCCAAGTAAAAAACACGTTTTTGGAATAAAGGTGATTCAGGGACAGAAACAGGCGAGAACCAACAATACTTCTTTCATTTCTTTTTCATTTATTCTTAAAAAAAAAAGATAATGATATGTTGCACCAGGTTCATCATAATATTGCACATCCATTACAAAAGAAATTACCTATTTCTTTTCACTTAAAAATGAAATTGAAGAAATGTCAGTGACATCTTCAGTCTTTTTGACAAATTAAATTATTACCTGGCGTCCGCAATCCAAGCAAATCCTTTTTCATTTAATTTAAATTGCATATCATCAGGTAGCTTATAGAAAAAATTCATGCTTTGAAATAATATTGAAAACGAAGTAAGTTGATATTCAACTAGGTTGTGCATTATAAAAATCTAAGAACGGTTAAAAAACCCACCCCAAAATGTTCACCTTTTTCGTTTGATAAGAATTGATTCAGATGTGTAGATTCCGTTTTGATAAAATGCATTCAGATTTGTATACCGCATGCCAACAAATGCAAAGTATTTGTGGCACATGTTACGTTGCAACTTTGTCTGGATTTAGCCAGAAGACGTCGTCGATGACTGGCAAGTTCTGTAAAGTTCGGCGTCGCAGCCTTCCACAGAGACTCTTGTTCAAATTTTGACTGTACCCGTTTTCACGGTACTTCTAACATTGTTCAAGATTGTCTTATTGCAAGGAAGATTTCGGTAGAATCTTAATCTAAATTCCTGCCCGACCGAGTAATGTTATGACCAGATTCGGCATATCTGAAAACCACAAACGCCCTATGTATGGGCCGACCAAATGTTGACAACCATCTTGTCTTGCTTTATGCCAGTATTTCATATAACCACGAGTATAGATTAAAACGCAGGAATTTTGGAATTGGCACTCAAATCATGCCTTTATTATTTTTGGTCCCCGCCAACTTAGTTGGCAAAGGGGGACTAAATGCCCTGCGTCAGTGTGGTGGGGGGGTGCGTGTGTGTGTCCCACGCAATATTCTCTGCGATCTAAGCAAGTGGGGTGCATTCTTCGCAACATAGATGCATCTCAAGTAAGCGTTGGCTGGCATGTAAGGGGGTCATGTGACATAGGTCAAAGCAAATATGGGTTCAAAATAGGGTTCAAAATTGGTCAAAAATAGGATATATTGTTATAAGGCTGGTAAACACGATATCTTTTGATCAATAGAGGAGGAGCTGGGGACCCAGGTCAAACTCATCGTTTACCCCTCTCTACAGAAACGGTTTGCACCCTTTGGTAGTTAGTATGGGACCCTCTACATAATGATTGGTGGTAGTAGTTCACTCAAATTGTGGTATCACTTTTTCAATAGGGGTCAATTTAAGTTTACACAGGGGCAAATGTTTAAAATGCTACAATCACTGTTGAAATTGTTGCCATATTGTCTGTCATAAGGATTCCAAAAATGTTATAGTTTGTACCATTATGACCATTGGTTTGGAGTTATAGGGTAAAAATGGTATAAAAAAGGTCCAATTTCAATTTGTACAGGGGTCAAATTCGAAGTTGCTCCAATTTTGGTAAATGAAAGAAGTGGTTCTATAGGCTTAAGTGTCAAAAATAAGAATTAGTTTTGTATTATCTGCATGCATATAGTTACGATGTTATGGGACAAAAAGAGGTCACAGGGCAACATAATCCAATTCGTGTTCCCTTCTTTACGCCTTATCTCCGTAAGTAAACTTTAAACATAATCAAAACTTACTATAGGAGTCATATACCTCAGGCAACTAATTTGTACAAGTATTTAAAATATAATCAGAGAACTTTTAATGTTGACCCCTACAAATGAGATTGAGATTGAACCATTTTTTACCCTTTTGTCATTTTTACCCTATAACTCCAAAACATAGTCGTAGGTTGGTACAAATATAATTTTTGGAATCCTTATGACTACGGACAATATGGCATACATTGCAACATGATTGAGAGCATTTTAAAATTGACCCCTTGTAAACTTAATTTGCCCCTATTGAAAAAGTGATACCACAATTGAGAGTATTACCTACCTAGCATTGATGTAGAGGGGTCCATACAACTACCAATGTGTCAAACCTTTTCTGTAGTGGGCTTAAACACCTCTTTAAATAAGGCGCCTATGATATTCTGCTCCTCCGCTATAAGCAGTATGGGTGTCCATCTTCGCACATAGTGTCACCCAAGTAGACGGGGATGAGTTCGGGGTGGGGGCATATGGAAGGGGTCACAAGGTCAAATGTCAAAAAAATGGGTTAACATTGCTATAAGCCTTGGCAATTTGGCAGGATGATAAAATTTGGTGGGTGTGGTCAACCGTTCATGCTGAAAAATGTGAAGGTCATTTCAAGGCACGTGGGGTCATTCAAGGTCAAATGGGAAATATGCTTATAACCCTGGTCAAAAGGTGGTAGGGATGATGAAACTTGGTGGTTGGGTCAACATTCAGTGCCGAAAAATTTGAAGTCATTTCAAGGTCATGCAGGGGTCATTCAAGGTCAATGGAATTAAATTGCGATAGCCCTTGTCAATTGTGTTAGGATGATGAAAACGTGGTGGGTAGGTCAGATGTCAGTGCCAAAGGAATTTGAAGTCATTTCAAAGGGTCATGCGGGTCATCCAAGGTCAAATCAACTAAGGATGTGGTAGGGAATGAGAAACTGGTGAGGTGTGGTCAACATTCAGTGCCAAAAATTTTGATGTCATTTCCAGGTCAGGTGGGGTCATCCAAGGTCAAATCCTTAAAAGGTAGCATGGTCATGAAAACTGAGGGGTGTAGTACGCATTCATGGCCGAAAATTTGAAGGTTCATTTCAAGGTCGTTGGGTATTCACGGTCAAACTAACTCAACATGTGGTAGGTCATGAAACTTTGTGGATGTGGTCAACAGTTCTAAAAAAACCGAAAAATTGTGAAGGTCATTTCAGGGTTCAAGTAGGGTCTCTAAGGTCAAATAACTACCAATAGTTGTTGGTCAGTAGTCAACATTAATACGTCAACTTGCAAATGCTATGGCAGCAGCCTCGGGTTTGAGAACCACTTATTTCCAACACAGTTCTCCCTGTGATCTTAAAAATTATATTTCCCTTCCATTTACTATCGCGGCGGGGGGGGACCTTTGTGGTTCGAGAACCGCCTTGTAATGTAGAATCCACCATCTTATTGGGGTGTTTCCATAAGTGCACCCTTTTCTGACACCCTGTGAATTCGGAAACCTTAACGGAATAAACCACTCGGTTTATTTGGTTTATTCCTTTAAGGTCCGTTAAGGTTTCAGAATTCATAGGGTGGTCAGAAAGTATGTCAGAAAAGGGAGTTAAAACCAATAAGTATGGAAAACCCATCTTTATTGAATAAGATGTCTAATTTGAATAAAACCTATTGTGAATAAATCCTATTGTTCAGTTTATCCACCTGTTAGGATTGAATTTAAACTTCTCAATTCATTCTATGCAGTTCCACCTAGGTTCAAATACCATATTTCACATTTTCTAAGATTTATTGGTGTGTTTTCTAATAGAGATGATCATTTCTGTTATACCATGTTTGTTTTCTTGTGGGATTTTTTATAATTGTTCCACGGATTGTGTATACTAATATAAAACGAAAAAATGGCATTGAACTCACAAAATATTAAACAAGCAGGTTCTTTGGGGAATGAAAAGAAAGACCGTGAACAGAGAACACAATTAATCAGCGGTAGTTAAACATCAAATCTGCAGTATTGTGAGCAACTTGGAAGGAAGTCGCCATAACTTTCTGTGTACATAATCCCCTTATTCTTCCAAACCTATTGCAACCGAATCGATGATGTTTACATTAAAATGTTAAAAAGTAATTGGGTTAAAGATTCTTTTTAAATTTCTCAAAGTAATACTTACTTTTGAAGTTATGTCGCCTATAGTTAGGGTGTATTCTTTCTGAGACACCCATGTGGTACGAACAACGTACTTTTATTTGTATTTGGCCAGTTCTTTCATCCCATCTCTTTTGTATGGCGAGAGAAATCGAAGATTTCGGGTCTTTCTGTCCCCTATTTTGAGTAAGGGACGAAGTCCAAACCCCGCCCATAACTCTACAATCAATTGGAATATACTTTACACAAGTTTTAGGCGATTATTGGAGCTTGCTTCGCAGCTCAAAAAAAAAAAACACGGTAGACTGCGAAAGGGGGATATGTCATAGCGGAGTCGCTGTCTTTGGTAATGTCGGGGCAACCTCCACACAAAAAAGTGACCATACTATATCTAAGTTCCCAGGTTAAATTTGAGTACTCTTGCCCAAGGACTTAGTAAGTACCACATACATCAGTCTTGAGATGCAGATCTTAGGTCAAAGGATGAAGTGAAACCATATTTAATATTTTCATGTTTTCTACTTTTAACTCCCTTGAATGCTATCCTCCTCCTCAGCTCTTTTGCAAACAAATTTGTCCTTGATTGGTATTGTACACATTGAGTGAATTAATTTAATACTCAGTCAGAAAAATCACTGTCCCCAAGATTTCATACAGGAGTGAACAACGATTGACCTCGTACCCGTACCTATGACCCTGCTAGGTGTATGCTTTGACAGCAAACTTCCAAGGGAAAGAGTTCCATATGTACCCCCCTTTGGAAATCCTACAGGGCAACAAATTCTTTTTTATTAAGGGCTTGCATACACAATACCCTAACTCTAGGCCAAAAATAAAAAAAAGAATTTGTTACATGTAGAATTTAGAAGAAGGGTACATAGGAACTCTTGCCCTTCCAAGCAACAATCAGTCATTTTTTAATAATGGAAAGATTGCCATGAAATTAGAATGACAGAACTCTGATGCAGGTTTAAGCATTGATTTTCAGAAGATTAAAATTCTCGATAAGTTTGTATTCTTGTAAAAGGTGTTTAAAGAAGCTTGTAATAAATAAACCTTAAGACCACAAAATCCCACAGCACTGAGTGAGAAAAATGCACCAAGTCCCGGATGTAGCGATGACATCATCAAACGTAGACCCGGGGTTCGTTCCCCAAAGTTGATGCGTAAGTTGTGTCGCAAGTCATGCTCAGCACAAGCTAAGATTTCTATTAGTTGCGACTTACGTCTGTTCCCCAAACACCTGCTGAGATGGTTCTCAACTGGTGATACGCATCAAGAGTTACGATCATTCTAAGACTATTTTACTTCAAACCTATCGATTAAACGATTGGGAGTATTTGTGGGTGTAATGTATGCGAGCATGTGTGATAGTGCCTCGTTATTATTCTTTTCGCGTAATGGAATGTATGAAAAGATCAGTGGTACTAAGCAGGACAGGCATTATTACTCGGACGACCGGGCCTATCATATAAAGAGGTTATCAGTGTATTGGTGTTCGTACGAGCATAGCCCATAATAGCAGCTCTTTCAAAATCTAAGGTTTCCGACCGCTCTGTTAATTTTACAGATTTTTTACTATTCTTATAATTATTTTAGACCACTCTTTATTGGATATATTGCTCGAAACAATAACGAAGTGAAATATAAGTTGATGACGTAAAATATTTTAAAAGTGAAGGTTAAAAACGTTTTCTTTTTTTTATAGAGTTGACAAACATATTATAATACTTCAATTTTTTTTTAAATGCACCTTAAAATAATCATGGCTATCCAAGGTAAAACGAAAGGCATGGGCAAAGGTATTTGGTTCTGCATCGGTTTGGGGAAATTCTCAACATTGGGCCTCTTAATTTTCGTTTCTCTCATTTTTTTTTAAACAGTTCATATTTTCACAATCTACCTCCAAAAAAGTTTTGTTTTCACTCAGTAGCCAAAATTTTCTGTTATATTTGGATAGGGTTCCTTTTGACACACTCTGTACATATGCCAAGTTCTTTTGCAGTTAGTTTTAATGTCTTCATTTGGTTAGAAGAAGATGATAATGAAGAAGAAGAAGAAGAAGAAGAAAAAGAAAAAGAAGATCATGAAGAAGAAGAAGATCATATTAAGAAGAAGAAGATCATTAAAAAAGAGGATTTTGATAATAATACGATGCGTCCGAAAAGTGATTGTGCACACGTTTAACATAAAAGCGTTATATTTTTCCGGATTGAGAAAACAAAAATAAAATCCAATTTGAAAACTTGACCCATCCTCAAAATTCCAAACATGTTACTGCGGATAAAAATTCTGATACAAAAATATAATCACCAAGAATTAAAAAATCTTGAACTTTAAACCATACCTTTCACTTACGTATAATTAAAAAAAAAACAATGTGTTTAACAAGCTTGATGCCAATTTCAAGTTATGGTATAAACATGATAAATAGACCATAGATTCGTTATTAAGATGTATACAATAACTTAGAAGATAGTAGTGTATTTGGTCATATTATAATTATTAATATGAGTATTATTATTTTACTTTCCTCAGGGTTTTCATATATAACCGTTCTAGGAATATACTCTGTTATTTCAGTACCTTTAAGAGGGTGTTCCAATATATCACATAGCTCGTATAGGTCTATATAGCTCTATATCAAATGTGGTGTAAGCCTACTGTAGTCTTCAAAACCTCCTCCATTGGTTTGTATAATCTTGAATTTGTATTTTGGGATCCATTTCTTCCTCCTCGATGAAATGAAATCGTTGCTTAAGGTTGCTTAATAGCTTACGTGTTTGTTAAGTCTACCCCCGAGTACACGTAGTTTTGTGCGTAACTTTTGGTCGGACTTAGTTCACAACTGCATTACGTGTCAGTTTGGGGAACGCGCGTGGAACACAATAGTTGTGTACTAAGTCACAACTGGTATCGAAGTAGACCCCCGGGGGGCCACTTGTATTCCAAGGTGTCGTGTACAAAAACGCGTAATTAGGGTAATTTTTTGAGATCAGGCGATGTACGCGCGTACATTGTTTAGGGTATCAAAATCATCAAAAATTCAAAATTAGGGTATGCTTTTCACGTCGAAAAATACGTGTTTAGGGTGTGATATTTTGAATACTTGTAAAAAATCACATTAAAATGCTGGAAAATAGTGGGTTTTGTTCCCGATTTTCTCCTGATTTTCCCATGATAGATTCCCGAGTAATTTTAACCGTTATAGCCTTATTTTAGCTTCTTTTCTCTATGTCGTCATTGTCTCATCCACATAGGCCCTATAGTCTTTATAATTAGGAGTTTCATTCTATTTTTGTGTGCTAATCTACACTATGACCGATCGTTACAAGTATAATTATGTGCGTATAGAAACGGGATTAGGGTCTGTCTCTATGTCAATCAACATAAGGTCATGAATATTTAGTCCGGGTTTTAGTTCAATGAAATTGCTGAATTTGCAGAAAAACCCTGTCAATTACGACATCCGACAAGACTCATTAATTCCAAAGAAATCGGGACAACTTTAAGAAGACTTGAAATTGCAATATAATGGATTTAAATTTTAAACATTTTAGGCCATAGATAATTCTCAAATTGATGCTTTTACACATAAGAGCGATATAAAATACACGAAAACTTCAATGAAATCATGTGTAAATATTTCCTTTTTCAAGTAAAGTTACAATAAGAGACTTATAGCCTGTTCAGTGTATGGTTAAAGGTACATTTTATAAGTGTACTCGTTTAGGGTAGCAAAATAATGTCAAAATACTTGTTTAGGGTGTATTTTTAAATTGTTATGCAAATTACTTGTTTAGGGAAGTAAAATTAAACCAACTTGAAACCACTTGTTAAGGGTAGCAAATTCAAACCCAAAGTACTTGTTTAGGGTAGCAAAATCAACTAAAATACGTGCTTAGGGTGTTTTTCCTGCCAAGTGACATACGCGCTTAGGGTACGTTTGGGGAGGCCAAACACGAGCATGATATCCACCTTGAAATACAAGTGGCCCCCCGGGAGTAGACCTCAGTCGTAAATTTTAGTTGTCAGGTAGCTCCGTACGAGTTTCGGGAACGCAGTATGAACTTAGTAGTGAAGTTCCGCATTACTTAGTATACAGGTAGGCTACCAGTGTCGTAAGTACGTGTTGGGGAACGGACCCCTGTATGGGTACGAAATCGCTGGCCGGGCCAGCGGCACCGTCGTAGGGTGTTATCCCCGGTCATGGGACAAGGGCCCGAAGGGCCCCTGATTCGAGACAGACCCGAATTTGTGACTTTTCTTCTTCCCCTCTTCCGTCATTCGTAGCTCCCTCCCGGGAAACAGATGTGGCATTAGGGTTAATAAATTATATACTGCATAATACTGCATAATTAAGTCAGGTGTGTCACAATTGACCTAATAACTGTGTACACAGGAAGAACCTGACCTGGTGTTTGATCGTCATCCTCATCCATTAGGCCAAGAAAAAAAAACAAGTTTGTCTCAGAAGACCGTTTTGTTTAAAATTGGTCTTTGACTGCATAATTTTTTTTTAGGTTTTTACTCATTTGAATTTTTTTTTTAAATCTGAAAAAAAACACGTGTAGACTGCCGAAAGGGGGATATTGTCATAGCGGATTCTGCTGTCTTTGGTAATTGTCGGGGTCAACCTCCACACAAACAAGTGCCCATACTATATCTAAGTCCCAGGTTCAATTTTGATTACTCTTGCACCACAGGACTTTAGTAAGTACCACTACATCTAGTCTGAGATGCAGATCTATAGGTCAAAGGATAAGTGAAACCATATTTAATATTTTCATGTTTTCTACTTTTAACTCCCTTGAATGCTATCCTCCTCACTGCTTTTCAAACAAATTTATGTCCTGCTTAGTATTGTACACATTGAGTGATTAATTTCATACTCAGTCAGAAAAATCACTGTCCCAAGATTCATACGAAGTGAACAACGATTGACCTCTTACCCGTACCTATGACCCTGCTAGGTGTATGTCTTTGACAGGCAAATCTTCCAAGGGAAAGAGTTCCATATGTACCCCCCCCCCCTTTGAAATCCTACAGGCAACAAATTCTTTTTTATTTAAGGCCTTGCACTAACAAATACCCTAACTCTAAGGCCAAAAATAAAAAAAGAATTTGTTACATGTAGAATTTCGAAGAGGGGTACATATGGAACTCTTGCCCTTCCAAGCCACAATCAGTCATTTTTTCATAATTGTAAAGATTGCCATGAAATTAGAATTTACAGAACTCTGCATGCAGGTTTAATGCATTGATTTTCTAGAAGATTAAAATTCTCGATAAGTTTGTATTCTTGTAAAAGGTGTTTAAAGAAGCTTGTAATAAATTAACCTTAAGACCACAAAATCCCACAGCACTGAGTGAGAAAAATGCACCAAGTCCCGGATGTAGCGATGACATCATCAAACGTAGACCCGGGGTTCGTTCCCCAAAGTTGATGCGTAAGTTGTGTCGCAAGTCATGCTCAGCACAAGCTAAGATTTCTATTAGTTGCGACTTACGTCTGTTCCCCAAACACCTGCTGAGATGGTTCTCAACTGGTGATACGCATCAAGAGTTACGATCATTCTAAGACTATTTTACTTCAAACCTATCGATTAAACGATTGGGAGTATTTGTGGGTGTAATGTATGCGAGCATGTGTGATAGTGCCTCGTTATTATTCTTTTCGCGTAATGGAATGTATGAAAAGATCAGTGGTACTAAGCAGGACAGGCATTATTACTCGGACGACCGGGCCTATCATATAAAGAGGTTATCAGTGTATTGGTGTTCGTACGAGCATAGCCCATAATAGCAGCTCTTTCAAAATCTAAGGTTTCCGACCGCTCTGTTAATTTTACAGATTTTTTACTATTCTTATAATTATTTTAGACCACTCTTTATTGGATATATTGCTCGAAACAATAACGAAGTGAAATATAAGTTGATGACGTAAAATATTTTAAAAGTGAAGGTTAAAACGTTTTCTTTTTTTTATAGAGTTGACAAACATATTATAATACTTCAATTTTTTTTTAAATGCACCTTAAAATAATCATGGCTATCCAAGGTAAAACGAAAGGCATGGGCAAAGGTATTTGGTTCTGCATCGGTTTGGGGAAATTCTCAACATTGGGCCTCTTAATTTTCGTTTTCTCTCATTTTTTTTTAAACAGTTCATATTTTCACAATCTACCTCCAAAAAAGTTTTGTTTTCACTCAGTAGCCAAAATTTTCTGTTATATTTGGATAGGGTTCCTTTTGACACACTCTGTACATATGCCAAGTTCTTTTGCAGTTAGTTTTAATGTCTTCATTTGGTTAGAAGAAGATGATAATGAAGAAGAAGAAGAAGAAGAAGAAAAAGAAAAAGAAGATCATGAAGAAGAAGAAGATCATATTAAGAAGAAGAAGATCATTAAAAAAGAGGATTTTGATAATAATACGATGCGTCCGAAAAGTGATTGTGCACACGTTTAACATAAAAGCGTTATATTTTTCCGGATTGAGAAAACAAAAATAAAATCCAATTTGAAAACTTGACCCATCCTCAAAATTCCAAACATGTTACTGCGGATAAAAATTCTGATACAAAAATATAATCACCAAGAATTAAAAAATCTTGAACTTTAAACCATACCTTTCACTTACGTATAATTAAAAAAAAAACAATGTGTTTAACAAGCTTGATGCCAATTTCAAGTTATGGTATAAACATGATAAATAGACCATAGATTCGTTATTAAGATGTATACAATAACTTAGAAGATAGTAGTGTATTTGGTCATATTATAATTATTAATATGAGTATTATTATTTTACTTTCCTCAGGGTTTTCATATATAACCGTTCTAGGAATATACTCTGTTATTTCAGTACCTTTAAGAGGGTGTTCCAATATATCACATAGCTCGTATAGGTCTATATAGCTCTATATCAAATGTGGTGTAAGCCTACTGTAGTCTTCAAAACCTCCTCCATTGGTTTGTATAATCTTGAATTTGTATTTTGGGATCCATTTCTTCCTCCTCGATGAAATGAAATCGTTGCTTAAGGTTGCTTAATAGCTTACGTGTTTGTTAAGTCTACCCCCGAGTACACGTAGTTTTGTGCGTAACTTTTGGTCGGACTTAGTTCACAACTGCATTACGTGTCAGTTTGGGGAACGCGCGTGGAACACAATAGTTGTGTACTAAGTCACAACTGGTATCGAAGTAGACCCCCGGGGGGCCACTTGTATTCCAAGGTGTCGTGTACAAAAACGCGTAATTAGGGTAATTTTTTGAGATCAGGCGATGTACGCGCGTACATTGTTTAGGGTATCAAAATCATCAAAAATTCAAAATTAGGGTATGCTTTTCACGTCGAAAAATACGTGTTTAGGGTGTGATATTTTGAATACTTGTAAAAAATCACATTAAAATGCTGGAAAATAGTGGGTTTTGTTCCCGATTTTCTCCTGATTTTCCCATGATAGATTCCCGAGTAATTTTAACCGTTATAGCCTTATTTTAGCTTCTTTTCTCTATGTCGTCATTGTCTCATCCACATAGGCCCTATAGTCTTTATAATTAGGAGTTTCATTCTATTTTTGTGTGCTAATCTACACTATGACCGATCGTTACAAGTATAATTATGTGCGTATAGAAACGGGATTAGGGTCTGTCTCTATGTCAATCAACATAAGGTCATGAATATTTAGTCCGGGTTTTAGTTCAATGAAATTGCTGAATTTGCAGAAAAACCCTGTCAATTACGACATCCGACAAGACTCATTAATTCCAAAGAAATCGGGACAACTTTAAGAAGACTTGAAATTGCAATATAATGGATTTAAATTTTAAACATTTTAGGCCATAGATAATTCTCAAATTGATGCTTTTACACATAAGAGCGATATAAAATACACGAAAACTTCAATGAAATCATGTGTAAATATTTCCTTTTTCAAGTAAAGTTACAATAAGAGACTTATAGCCTGTTCAGTGTATGGTTAAAGGTACATTTTATAAGTGTACTCGTTTAGGGTAGCAAAATAATGTCAAAATACTTGTTTAGGGTGTATTTTTAAATTGTTATGCAAATTACTTGTTTAGGGAAGTAAAATTAAACCAACTTGAAACCACTTGTTAAGGGTAGCAAATTCAAACCCAAAGTACTTGTTTAGGGTAGCAAAATCAACTAAAATACGTGCTTAGGGTGTTTTTCCTGCCAAGTGACATACGCGCTTAGGGTACGTTTGGGGAGGCCAAACACGAGCATGATATCCACCTTGAAATACAAGTGGCCCCCCGGGAGTAGACCTCAGTCGTAAATTTTAGTTGTCAGGTAGCTCCGTACGAGTTTCGGGAACGCAGTATGAACTTAGTAGTGAAGTTCCGCATTACTTAGTATACAGGTAGGCTACCAGTGTCGTAAGTACGTGTTGGGGAACGGACCCCTGTATGGGTACGAAATCGCTGGCCGGGCCAGCGGCACCGTCGTAGGGTGTTATCCCCGGTCATGGGACAAGGGCCCGAAGGGCCCCTGATTCGAGACAGACCCGAATTTGTGACTTTTCTTCTTCCCCTCTTCCGTCATTCGTAGCTCCCTCCCGGGAAACAGATGTGGCATTAGGGTTAATAAATTATATACTGCATAATACTGCATAATTAAGTCAGGTGTGTCACAATTGACCTAATAACTGTGTACACAGGAAGAACCTGACCTGGTGTTTGATCGTCATCCTCATCCATTAGGCCAAGAAAAAAAAACAAGTTTGTCTCAGAAGACCGTTTTGTTTAAAATTGGTCTTTGACTGCATAATTTTTTTTTAGGTTTTTACTCATTTGAATTTTTTTTTTAAATCTGAAAAAAAAATGGAAATTTGGCCGCAAAGTATTTTTCTAAAAACGCATTTCGCATTGCGCTTTTTCACATTTCTTCTGAGACAAACTTTTTTTTGCCTAATAGCTGCGGAGTAGTCGGTCACAATCCGACTACATATAGCTTTCTCCCGGGCAGTGAGGATGTTGATCAGCTTAGCAATGTATTGGGGATAAAGCATTGGTGGGCGACCTCTTTTCCGGGGAGATGAGTTTCTTCTCTGACTTTCGCAAGACATGACCCAGCCAACGAAGTTGCCTTTGTTGGTTTCAGAAAGAGGCTTCTGACCTGTCATGTTGTAGACTACTTCATTAGTAACACGGTCTTGTCTGCGGATCTTATTGAGCATTATACAATTATAGACCGTCGGGCAGATCGTGTAGTATTTACAAAGGTGGCACACCCCTGGAAAGTACATAATTTTTCCTAAATAAATTTTCTAAAATTCTAAAACTAAGTTCTACGTGTGTTCTCAGTCTAATATGGGCACATTTTCCTGAAAATGATTTTAAAATGTCATCTCGTTTTCCTTTGTTTTTTCCTGAATATCAGTGACCAACGGATTTACACCATGATTCATTGACTCCAGTAAATAACGACGCTATTGATAAGTAAATCTGTCCCGTACGCATATAGGACAAATAACGTCACACTCTCTTTTTTTTTTATCTTGAACTACAGAAGCCATTGTTGAAGAAGTTGAAAAGCTTTCAGGTGTTATCACTGCCCGATTTAGATTGAGCAAAGGTAGGCACAGACCTAGTGCCGGGGAGCTTAAAATTACCTTTGCCAGCACCTTTATTACATCTTATGAAACATGTAAGTGCCTGCACCTCTACATGCTTGTGCTGAATTTCCCCAGTGGGATTTATCCTCCCTCTGGGTGCTCCCTACCTACTCTACCTACTTTACTCCTTTCATCTCTATCCATTCTTTCGCAACCCAGTTGGCTAGGATAGGTGAATCAATCTGGTTGGCTCGACAGATGAGCCAATTAGGTTGGTTTGGCAGGTTGGCTTTATGGCTTGTCTGGGATACTAGGTTTCTGATCCCAATGTAGGATTTAGAGGCACCTGATCCTCGGGATAATCACGACTCAATTAGTGATGCCTATCTGGGGTACAGGACACAGATCCCTATATATGGCGGTGAAGGTGCAACCCCACACGGACATCAGGAGTTGGGGGAGGTTGTCTCAGGACTTTTCCACAATGGAGACAGCATCCTCCACCTCTCTTTTGTCTTGTAAAAACAGTGTGGGTGCCAACTGGTGCTGTGACCATTCCTTCTCTCTTTCCTTTATCTCCTTTATTGAGTAAGTAGGTCCATGGGTATATACTTAGGTCAACCCAGCTATGGTGAAATAGTACCTGCTGCCTTGTAGGTTGGTTCGTTTGTGCGAAAAAGGCTAAGGGACCATCCCTGACAGAAAAGACAACTGCTACCTTGCAGAGTGTCACCGTGAAAGACAAAGGCTAATGCACCTTCCCCAACAGAAAAGGGTGCTGGAGACCTGGCGAATCCCAGATACTATTTAGCTAATTGACAAGATGAATAGTTCACAACGTATCACCAGGGTTAAAGCCCCTGATTTAAAGTCTGTGCATCCTGACTCAACATTGGTCTATATCAATACATATGATGGGTTGGTCGTAAAGCCTACTGGACGGTCCAACCCTGATATTGACAACTTTGTTAGACGCAAAAATGCTTTCATCATCAGCACATTTAATGTCCAGACACGGTCAACAACAGCCAAGAAAAAAGAACTCGTACATGAAGCACAACTGCATGATATCGATGTCATCTGCATACATGAACACCGCATTGTGCACAGTGAACCTCTACTACAGGAGAATATCCATGGATATGCACTTATTTAAGCCTCTGCCTGGAAGAACAAGAGAAATGCAGCTACAGGGGGTGTGGGGTTTCTTTTATCACCGAAGGCTCTCAAGTCATGTGCCAACCTTGTCAACTTTAATGAGCGCATCTTGAAGCTTACACTGACGGGCAATCCTGAAACAACAGTCATTTGCTGTTACAGCCCCCACAACGACTATCCAGAAGAAACTGTCTCTCACTTTTACCATGAACTTTCCACTGCCACCAGTACAGTTCCAGCCCATGTATAATCTTCTGTACATCCCTGGAGATTACAATGCTAAGCTTGGGCCTGACGACGCGCTGTTCACTTGCAACAACGAGTCCAACAGAAATGGAATGTACATGAAGGACTTCATGGAACAATTCAACCTTGTTGCCACTAATATCAAATTCCAAAATCAAGCAAGTAGACTGTGGACACACCGCCGCCCAAATGGAGAACTTGTCCAACTGGACTATATTCTGGTCAGAAAGAAGTGGATTAACAGCATTAAGAGCTCAAGAGCCTACAACACTTTTGAAGCTGTTAAGTCTGATCACAGAATTGTCTCTTGCAGGAGCCAGATAAGTTATCGTCAGAGTAAACGCCCTCCCAGAGATCCCATGAAAACAATTGACTGGAGGAAGGTAGTGGGGAATACAAAGCTCTGTGAGCAGTATACTGTAGCAGTACATAACAGGTTCAACACTCTTGTTGATGAGCTTGAAGACAAGAACTCCAGCGCAGTATATGATGTCCTCACTTCAGCCAACAAAGAAATGGCATTGGAGATGCTACCTAGAAGAAAGAAGAAGACTACTGCCTTTGCCTCAAACGACAAAGTCAGCAAAGCCAGAGAAAAACTGAAGTCTGCAGCCAAGAAGCACCGTACTAAATCCACCAGAAGCTCCAAGCAGAACCTTGATGCTGCTAAGGCAGCACTTGATGATGCTTACAATGTGGTGCTTGAGGAGCATGTTAAGTCCAAGGCCGAAGCACTTGACACCCTACATCATGAAAACAAGCATGCTGCTGCCTGGGAGGCCTTGAGGGAGCTGACCGATAAGAAAGCCACCCCACCTATAAGAATCAAAGGTGAAACAACTGAAGAGCGCCTTGACACGTGGTTTCAGCACTTTAGTTCTCTACTTGGTAAGCCAGTTCAGAATAACACTAACCTTGATGAACCTTTCTTCAATCATAAGATAGCAGACACCCTTCCCATCCAGACTGGACCTTTCACTATAGAGGAGCTTCAGATCTGCCTGAAGAAACTGAACAACACAAAGACACCTGGTCCCGACAACATTTCTGCAGTAGTCTGGAAGAATCCACTATTCCATGATCAACTGTTAGAATTTTGTAACAACACCTACATGGGAAACAAACCAGCTGCTTTTTCAACATCATTCATCATTCCTCTACCAAAGAAAGGCGACCTCCAACAACCCCAAAACTACAGAGGAATCACACTGTCACCACTGGCCACTAAGATCTACAACTCCATGCTGCTCAACAGAATCACTCCTCACATAGATCCCATTCTCAGACGGAGACAGAACGGTTTTCGCAAAGGCAGATCAACACTACCTCAGATACTTGCCCTCAGAAGGATCATAGAAGAGTTGAGAATTTCCAAGAGAAAAGCTTCAATTGTGTTTGTAGATTTTTCCTAGGCTTTTGACAGTGTCAACAGGGATGTAATGTTGCATATTCTCGCCAACTACGGTGTCCCAGATGAGACTGTCAAGGCAATTGCCATCATGTATGATAACCCATATAGCTTTGTGGAGACCATGGATGGGCCCACAAAGGAGTTCCTAACAACTACTGGAATCCTCCAATGAGATACTCTTGCTCCCTATCTCTTTGTAGTCGTGGTTGATTACATCCTCAGACAGAGTCTTGACATCATGAACGACAAAGGACTCACCATCAAACCTAAGCGTTCTAGACGTCACCAAAGTCAGTATCTCACAGACCTTGACTACGCAGATGATCTTGTTCTAACAGCGGATATGATATGTGGTGCACAAGATCTACTAACATCACTTGAGAATGCTGCAGACAAAGTCGGTCTACATCTAAATGCCAAGAAGACTGAATATATGACTGTCAATGAGGAAGATGATCATCAACCTATCTGCACAACAGATGGTAGCCAACTCAAAGAGGTCAAGGACTTCATGTATCTAGGGTCCTATGTTGCCAACAGCAAGAAAGACTTCCTGTCACGCAAAGACAAGCTTGGAATGCCTGGAATAAACTACACCACTTATGCCAATCTGGTATCTCCAATTCAAGCTGAAATTCTTTAGAGCCTGTGTAGAGAGTTTCCTGTTATATGGATCTGAGACCTGGACCATGAAGAAAGAGCTACAGGATAGACTGGATGGCACCTACACCAAGCTTCTTATGCGAGTACAAAACATTTCCTGGCTTGAGCACAAGACAAAAGCACAGATATATGGAGATATCCCCTCCAATTTCATCTTCTGTTGCCCAACGCCGTGCACGATTTGCCGGTCACTGTCATCGTGCGATTGATCAAGTAGTCTCAGACGTCACATGTTGGAAGTTACCATGCCAAAACAGGGGTCGTCGCCCCTTTAACTACATTGATGTGATTGCTCGAGACATCCAGCAGGATCCATCTGACATCCCCAACTTAATGACAAACAGGGACATTTGGCGCTACACGGTGAACAGCATCTCTGCTGCGGCCGTTAGATAGATTAGATTGAGCTCTCGTCGTTCACGAATTAAATAAAACACGAGCTTCTACTGTGAGTTCAACACCTTTGACTGTACATTTCATCATTTATTCAAAACAGAAACGAAGATATGAACAAAGTAATACACGAAATGTTACTTGGCAAGCTGTGAGCTATAACATCAATTCAACATACATTGCTGAGATTATTTTAAACAATGCTGAATCTCAGCCATGTTCTGCTTCCCGCATCTCATACGGTCGATGAATACCAATGATATATGTGTACATCTGTTGGTCACTGATCTTCAGGGAAAAAATGAAATGACATTTAATTCAATTTCAAGAAAATTCGCACATACTAGACGTGAGAACACACGTAGAACTGATTTTGATCATTTTAGAAGATTTATTTCGGAACAATTATGTACTTCCGGGGGGACACCTTTGTCCTTATCCGAGCATCTTTTCTCTTCTTGTCATATGGCCTATTTGTGGATCTACTTGGTCTCCTCTCAACTGACTGGCCTACATCTAAACTTGATGTATGTAGAAGAAATGAACAACAACCCAAGCAAATTAAGAGGACACAGTACCAAATAATTGCCCCATTGAAATGTACGTAAAAATGTGCTTAAAGAAACTCTCTTTTCCACCAGACGTAAAAACATTTTGAATATTTTCAATGCATGATCACATGATCGGACATGAAACTTGCATAAGCTTCAATTCATCTTACACATTTCGATTAACTTTTGCGATTCGAGCAGGTGAACAGCGCCACCGTTATTTCGGCTGTCACGGGCGCCTCCAAACCGTTTCCGACAAGGGTATTCTTTCCGGGGCCTAATTTATCACATGAATCGAAAGTCACTATTTTCCTACTCATAAGAGTAATGTACATGTACTTGCTATGCGCTCTTTTAATAATAACATGTTACCCTCATGGAAAATGAATTCCCACAGGACACCAAATGTTACAAATATGCCTTGTTTTTACCTGAACTAACTACCATTGGACCAAACGTGGAGTGATTTGGTACTATGCCCCCTTAAGGTGGAATGTTGTATTTAGAAGTCCAAAATTATTTGTTTTTTGAAATATATAGTACCTGTGAGAAAGAGTTTTTCAACTTTCATTCGCTTTTCGTTTGAAAAAATCGGAGTTAGGATTCAAATCTGAAGTAATAGTATCATTTTATTGAAAAACAATCTTCACGGGAAGAAGTATATACTTTGTTTATTGTGGAATTCCCCTTGTGCTATATTGAGAACAGACCAGATGTTATTTACTAGATAGATAGTGCGAGAGAAGAAATGAGATTCCCCAAAAAGGCTAAATTTAGAAAATGATCCAACTTGTTAATCCATTGAGCTCATAACATATTGCAAAATTTGGGGGTTCCCATGATGTTATTTATGTAAGATGGTGCAATGCAGATGATGTGAGACCCCATTGGTCAGCTAGTGCAAGGTTATGTTTATGCCTGATGATGCTGTAATGATTATTATTAGAGATAGGGAATCTAGCTGGGAGTTGTTAAATACTGCTCACTCGAGAGACTATTGCCAGCAGTAGTAGCCAGGAGCTATATAACTTAGCTAGTTTTGATCTGCAATAATGGTAGATTTGTGCATCACATAGTGCCAGGATTTATTATATGTTGAATGCCACCGGAGCTAGAAAGCTGAACTGTCTACTGTCTACTTTTAAGCCAAAAGAGCTTCAGTCTTTGGAATCAAAAAGGGATTCCAGTTTGTGATGTGGATAGTAACGCAGACTGATGGTGGTTGAATACCTGGATTGTATTGCAGAATATTAGTGTCGTCGAGGGAAAACCCCATCGTCTTGAACTGCTGGACAAATTTATTTTCAGGCGCGGATCCAGGGAGGAGTGGAGGGGCTGAGGGTGGCGCGCGCCCCGGTTAGGTAATTCTGCAAATTCTTGCAAAATCAGCCCATTTTGAGCTGTTTTGGACCAGTTACAGCCTTTCAGCCCCCGGTAATTTTGACATTTTTCAAATCCTGGATCCGCCTTTGCTTAAGGACTGAGAAGATTCCCGTGGATAATATTTATCGTGGAATTTTATTCCATGCTGTCATTTTGGAGTCTTCGCTGTGAGGACATATCATCGTTGAACTGCAACCTTCTTTTAATCCTGGACATTAGAGGACTTGAAACCTTAAGTACATAAAAACTAAAAATTCATTATGTGTAATACATGTAATCATGTTTTGGACATACCATGGACCTAGTAGATAAGAGGACCAACAAAAAAAAAAAAAAAAAAAATAGCCAGGAGCTATATAACTTAGCTAGTTTTGATCTGCAATAATGGTAGATTTGTGCATCACATAGTGCCAGGATTTATTATATGTTGAATGCCACCGGAGCTAGAAAGCTGAACTGTCTACTGTCTACTTTTAAGCCAAAAGAGCTTCAGTCTTTGGAATCAAAAAGGGATTCCAGTTTGTGATGTGGATAGTAACGCAGACTGATGGTGGTTGAATACCTGGATTGTATTGCAGAATATTAGTGTCGTCGAGGGAAAACCCCATCGTCTTGAACTGCTGGACAAATTTATCTTAAGGACTGAGAAGATTCCCGTGGATAATATTTATCGTGGAATTTTATTCCATGCTGTCATTTTGGAGTCTTCGCTGTGAGGACATATCATCGTTGAACTGCAACCTTCTTTTAATCCTGGACATTAGAGGACTTGAAACCTTAAGTACATAAAAACTAAAAATTCATTATGTGTAATACATGTAATCATGTTTTGGACATACCATGGACCTAGTAGATAAGAGGACCAACAAGGCGAAAACCACCAATTACCTAATTCAATTACTCATTCATATCGACAAAAGCTAGGTACTCGATGTGTATACATGTACCATGGAAGAAAGAGATAAGAAGGAACCACAACGACCCACTTGACGTTTGAACGATCTATCTGCCGCCCCATAATTGCAATTGTTATTCATATTCACTCAAGTGGCCCTTCCGAGGATAATCCTATTCAGACTTTCTTGCTCGAGAAAATTCTCAGTTCGTGGTTGTTTCTTCATTTCGATAAAGATTCCGGGTCATCGGGAATCAGCGAATCAGCACGCGATGAATACTGCGAAGTAAACACTCAAACATATCAACACACCCGGGGGGTTCTTGGATATTGGTCGGGAACCCATGCTCGTTCTGAAAAAAGAGGGACTATAGTAGATTCATTCCATCGTGTCACCTCTGGTACTTTTCCGAAGGTATTCGCATTGAATGAGGGGATGTGCATTGGATGAAAATTAAATTTCCACGCTAAATCTATTGAAACATAGTCCACCAGCACAGAAAAATCAGTTTCTAATGACATCATTCAAGTCAACGTAAACGCATATAGCACTTACAAAACTGTGTGGGAGATTTCGCCGCTCGTATCGATTGAGGGCTGCTCATTAAATGACGTTGCGTGACGTCAGAATATTTGAGAAACAGCCAGGTTGTTGAATCATTGGAAATTTGTATTTACATGTGTAGAAGCTGCAAAAATTTCCCCACGTGCGCAATCGTAAGGATAGGTTAGCAAATAAACTATCATTGATGGCTACTTTCCCGTCAAAATCGGAATTATGAGTGAAGCTTCAGAGGATTTACTACATCGTTCCGTATCCAGTTTTTCTCTCTTTGGCCTTTGATCGCTACAGTTTTGATCGCGAGTAATATTTCGAACTTATTTCCTTCTAATCATCTTTCAAACATTTTATCATAAGCCGACATTTTTATGGCAAATCCTGAAGGTTTAACCTCTATACTAGTACCATATTTGACTTGCATCGGTTGTAATAAAACTTGTGGCGTTTTCCATTATGCATAGATTCAACCCTTCGAAATTTGGAGTGTTTCTGCATGCCGCCCTGGTTGAAGAAGCCCCGATCGGGAGATGTCTTGCACACGGCACGCTATATACTGCTCATTAATTATGCTTGATATTCTTTGTAGCCTGAGTCTCCGGCCCTCATTCATAACTAACAAACATTGCGGATAAGTCTATACGTTTTCAAGGACTGAAGGATTTAGCGGATCTGTGAACGAAATTTCACATGGCTTCAACGGCGAAGTTTTCATCGTGTATAGCTACATTAACACTCAAAAACATCTGACTAATCGTATTTGTTTTTAATAGTGTTCATATACCAGGTGAGTTGAACGTTGCCGACTTGGGCTTGAGCGCTCGTGTTTTGGATACGAGGATACAAAGAAGTCTTTGTACTCCTTCTGCATACATGAAAGGCGAGTGAATCGAGCCACATATTCTGCCACCTCTCCCAGAATCGACGCTGTCCAAATCTTTTCCCGCGATGACACGATGGGTTGCTCGTACTATACTGCAAAAATGCGGGGCTACCGCTATATGGGTGTCGTGCAATTCACAATAATCAAGTTCTAGTCCCGCTAGGGGTACAAATTCAGTTGTGATTGTGACTGGTTCAATGATACAAATAGGAAAAATTAGCCTAAACATTATCAGCAAAATACCCTAAGTGGGTATTTTTCTTGCAGTACAGAGTGTGCATTTCTTGGCTATATTGGTTATATTGGCTATTTTCAATGCGTCCTTTTTTCATGTATTGAGACAGGTCCCGCAAGGGGTATAATCTCACTGCAAATTACCTTCAATCAATTTATTTGTTCATCATAGAATACCGCCAAGAACAATATGATAAATAATTATGTAAAAGCAAAAAATAAAAAAAATAAAAAAAATAAAAAAAATAAAAATATTAATCAAAAATATTTTGCATACAAGTAAAGTGTATAATACATTATAAGTGGAATTTCAAAAGAGAGTATATAACTGGGATAATACTAGTGGAAAATATATTTAAAATAGCACAGTAAGGATGTCATATTACTGCTGTACCGTTAGGTGTATATTTTCACTGAAAACTGTATAATTTCACCAAAGCGGGTTCATTAGGGGCCGAGTATATTTTAATTGATATGGTCCCGTTTGGCCACTTTCGGAGACAGACGGAACACGTTGTAAATGTGCAATATACGTTACACTTTACAGTGTCGACATAGAGTTTTCAAAATATGCTACACGTAATGATTGCTCGCGACCATCGCTGCGGCAGAGGGATTATGATCAAGGGTCGCTTTTTGCAATCCACTCCTTTTGTGCTGGTGAGTGGATAAACAGATTAAATCGGATTGTGGAAGTCGTTGTGGTGTCGCTTCTTATCCCCCCCCCCCCGATCACGTTCAAACTTTCACCTTTTATTCTCACCGGGGGGGGTGGGCAGTCTTGGGCAGTATAGCTGAACCGCATAACGATGTACATTCACTTCTTTATAACGAAAATAACAACAATCACACCGGAGACAGCCGGAACATGTTGTATGTGCAATATACTTTTACACTTTTACGGGTTTGGACTAGAGTTTTTCAAATATGCTACTGGGTAGTGATTGCTCGCCGACCATCGCTTGCGGCAGAGGTATTAAGATCAAAGGGTCTCTGTTGAATCCCCTCCTTTTGTGCTGGTGAATGATAAACATGTTAAAATCGATTGTGGGTCGTTGTGTTCCTTCTTATCTCTTCTTCCATGCGTAACATACACCGCGACGTCTGTGATCTTTTACTCTTTGTCGCGAGCGATGCAGTAACAGCGGTCTGTACTAAAGAAAAAACTGTTCCACAAAGCTTTGTACTTTCGCAGAGACTTGTGACCCCGGGCTGTGGGGGGTCTTTGAAGTGCATAGTAACTCAGTTTCCATGTTTTTGTTTTCAAGTTTTATTGTCACCAATAAGAGGAAATTCTTTCAGAAATACCGACACCCCATCAAATCAGTCATCCATTTGTGGAGTTACGACATAGAAAATAAGCTTCCTTTGGGGTGATTTTGTGACCCGAAAATCATATGAAAATGTTCGATCACTTCCGACTCTTGAGAATTGGTGTTATGAAGTTCAATGTACCTTGAACAAAATGTAAACGTCCGCAACCTGTGCCCAAACATGCCCCGTCTTATAATTTTACCTCGAAAACCCACGAAATTGTATATTTTAACTTCAAGTTCTTTGAATTTGTTTGACGGTTTGTGGCAGAATATGAGTGTGATAAGTCATACTTTAATTCGCTTAATAAATTAAACCCGCGTCTTCCGAAGGGGTTGTTACCGCTCCCTCTATTTTTTGCGCCCTAATAAAAACCCCCTTTTCAGTTGTCAAATGAGTTAATGAATTGCACAATTGACATGTTATGCGTCATTTTCATGCCACAAAAACAAAACCAAACCCAACCGGGTATAGGAAAGGTAAGGGTGATCCATAGTGATGGGATATATATGGGCATCACCCCCCCCCCCCTCTTTTCGGAGGGAATACCAACACGCCTGGACGACACAGGAATATCACAGACCCTTGATTTCCTGTAGCAATAGCTAGCATATCATCTGTTTCCTTGATACAAAAATGGAGTACCACATACTAACATTATGTCATAATGACGTCATAGTTTGGCATGTTATCAAACTACCATTTTCCATAGCCACACAGTTGCAGTACGCGTGAATTTGTTTTAGCTAAATCCATTTTTCATGCGGGTTTTTGGCTCTACATGATGGGAAATGTTTTAGTGTTACAATATTGTTTTGAGCCAGTAAATTTGCAAATTATCAATTTTTCTTCCTATATGCAGTTATTTCAGACTTGCCTTACCTTATGACGTCATAGTGACGTCATTAATGGTTCTACATATTTGATCCAATGGAAAGAATAAACTCTATAAGCTATACTGTAGGTTCCAAATTATAGGAATTGAAGGTTCAATAAAGAAAATTCAAGGGGGTACCCCCCTTCAGGTATGTTGTTACAAATATGGCTTTACATAATGTTTAAATGAGGAAATGGCATGCTATGTTGGGACGGTTTTCCATTGTTACTGAACATAATTTTTTCTGATCTTTCAAATTTCCCTCATTGGCATCATGCAATTTAAGACGGAGCTGGAGGCGGGCGTGAACCTTCCCAGAATACCCCGCGCAACTTTCCGAAGAGCGATGGCCAGTCAGCCTTCTTGCTAGATTATCGCATTACCTTAAGCCGGGAAATGGGATCATCGTGGGATTTAATACCAAAAGGCGGCAACGGAACATGATATGGTGTTTGAAACTAGTGTGTTGTGGGTCATCTTATCTACTAGGTCCATGGACATATCACATTCTTAAACCAATCTGATTAAAATAATTAAAACTGTGTTATTATACACTGTTGCTCATAAAGTTGGAATACTTTTTTCAGACCTAATCTTAAAACTTATTTCTATTTGAACGTACGCATCAGTAATCATATTACTAGAGTAGGTGAATGATTACATAATGAGTCCCCACTACCCAGGTGAAGTGAATCTATGCATAATTTTGAATTACGTATCAAAGCCTTTTGTTGGGGGCTATAAAATGCCAGACGTCCGTTGTTTGATCCTTTTCCCTGCTCCAAGCCTGTGTGCAAGGATTCCATTTTTTTTTCAGAGTTGGTTGTTACATTTACAACAAAAACTGACACAGAGGTTCCCTAGGTTCCCTCGTCCAAACGGCATTGTCAATACGTCGAAGAGTGCATGCACTCCGACGGGAAGGGTACAAGCAAGCCAAAGTCGCTGATTTCCTCTTGATATCGCAGAGTACGGTCTGAAAAATCCTCAGACATCATCGAGAGGTGGGTCATTTGAGGCCACGAAAATCTTCAGGATGACCACGATTGACTACCAGACGAGATGATCGCCGACTGCTTAATCTGTGCCGTAGAGCCCGGAAAATGCTAACGAGCCGTTTTCGTCGTTTGTGGAGAAGACACTATGGAATCAACGTTTTCCGACAAACTGTAAATCAGAGATTGCTTCAACATGGTTACCAAGCAAGACGAATGACCAAATGTCCACTCCCAACCGTTCACCACAGGGTTGATCGACTTCGTTAGGCTAGGGACCATCAAGATGGAAGACAAAGTGTTCGTCGATTACGTGGTGAGAACCTCGCGATGACTGTATTCAGGAATCGACTCAGGTGGCGGCTCAGTGATAGACCGGTATCATTATGGAGGAAGGAAACACGTCACTGGTGGTGCAAGGTGGAAACATGAACGCCGTCGTGTACCTGGACATTCTGGAAAACCACTGTTTGCCACATGCAAGAAGGGTTTATGCAAACAATTTTCGGCTGCAAGACGACAATGCTACGCCGCACAGGGCCGCTGTAGTGAGACAATTCTTGAGGCAGAGGGGGTGGAGCAGATACCATGACCTGTTTGCTCCCCTAATTTGAACCCTATCGAGCATGCTGGGATGCCTTAGGCTGAGCCATCAATGACAGGGACAATCTTCCTCAAACTCTACAGTGGCATCATCGAGATGTTCAATCAGTAGGTCAACCATCAAAACATTTCATGCGGACTCTTGTACAAGCCTGCAAGGTTGTATGGGCCTACTGCTGGACAAGATGCTACACTTTGCCTCACCTCCCTCATTATCTCAGTTTTCACATTATTCAAGTTTGAATCAAGTTTTGATCCTTGATTTGTTTTGTATCTGCGGCAGTTTGACTCGCCATAATAACTTGCTCGTACATAATATATCAACCAATCACCGCCACACCCCCACACCAGGCCTCGGGGTGTCCACTTTTCCCTAAGGATCCATGTATTTCTTTTGTCGTTGATGTTCTATAAGAGACCATACATGCATAAGCTGTACCTAATAAAGACGATTCGTGGATAAATCAATCTCTCATACAACCCGGTTTTTCTCTTATATGTAATTCAGTGTTTATTCTCAGTTGATTTTCATTGCTACCATCTATTATGTAATCCACACATCACATCAAATTTAAAATAGGCAGAGCTATTATGTAAAATCTATTTTAAAAGGGAATTACACTCCAAATCTGTTGGGTAAAAGTGGCGTTGGACAAATACCTTGCTGCTGGTCGGTTGCTTACCGAGTGATCATGAAATCTGCACTGCATAATTTTGTGGTATCTCATAACCAGTATATATTTGGTTTGATAACCAAAGATTTTAGGCCTACAATATCTGAATATTTTTTTCATAATTGCATATAATTATATTGACTAATTATGTTGGTTACAATTTTTACCCACTTTTGTGTCTGTTGATTAACCCTTAACCCATCTTTTGTGTCTGTTGATTAACCCATTTTACCCAACAGATTTGCAATGTATACAGTTTAGAAATTAATCTTGGGGTTCTATCTCAATATTCTTATTCATAAACATACAATGCTTCAGGGAGGTCTTTTAGAATAATATTGTATTTATTAAAATGGGTTAAAATACGTATAAGCGCGTTTTACACAGGATCGGAAATGAGAGAGCCCACTTTGAAAGGACGCGTTCATACATAGAATCCTGCAGTAAGACCTTGAAGAAGAGTCTGCACAAAACGTTTTGATAGTTTCTAGGCAACATTGGCCTCCTGATTCCAAATCTCAATGATGCAACCTTTAGTATCATCCTTGAGCTTTTTGATATAGGGAAGGGGGGGGGAATTAACAGGGGTAAAATTTGTAAATGTTTCATACAGGGTTAAAAGGTGTGTAGAAATATTCATATCGTCCGATATCTACAACCTCTTGTGTTTGCACGGCAGGCCAAAACCTGTTCAAGGTCATCATGGGGAGTATTTAATAACCCCGTATGAAACATCTACAAATGTTCCGCCTGTTCATATTAACGAAAACGACGCCTTTTCCCCATAGGACAAGGATGACAAGTTGCAATCATCTGAATTGGATTAGCCTGGTCAATGTTGCCTAGAAACCATGTGGTAAAGGGGGGGGGGTGATAGAGTTACGCAATCTCATGTTCAATTATCCTAAGCCTGTCAATTTTGGAAGAGCAGGTAAAAGTAACCATTTGTTTGTCATCATGGAACATAATGTCCATTTGTTTTTGACAATAATAGTTCCTGATCTTTGCGGGTTTGCAAAGTAAGCGTATAGAGGCTTGTTTGTGTCTGCTTGCTTCATCTGCTTCCAGTTAGATAAACCGTAAGCATAATACGCTAGTGTAGAGTTCCGAACTTGACATTTTACTTCTTAATCTGTTTTTTAGAACTATAAAAGTCAAATATCAGATAGAGGCTCTAAAATTTAAGAGCGTAATATGGTTCATCTTTAGATTGACAATATTGTCAACCAGATGTTTGAGGTAATTCAAAGTTTGAACTTGCCATGTACTTTTTGACAAATCAAGCATTGATATGGATAGGTGGAACGCAACATGTTTGTCCTGAATGATTTTGTTACATGAACAAAATGCTCGTCCTGTTTCAAAGGGTAGGCCTATATTTTTTGGGTAACGAACAACAGAGAGATTTCCTTCGCTAACGACCAGGTCTCAGAAGAAATGCCAGCGCACTCTTCTATCGGGTGTTCTACATCAAAGATGAAGGAGTATAGAACGGAATAACATGGTAATTAGGGGGTGATTGAGTTACGCAATCCCGTGTTCGTTTATCCTAGTCCAACGTTTTGGAAGAGCAGTAAACAACCATTTCTTGGTCTTCATGGAAACATAAGTCCAGTTGTTTTAAGAGGCAATAGTTCCCCCCGGTCTTTGCTGGTTTTTGCAAAGAAAGCGTACAGAGGCTTTAAAGTTTTGCTAAAGTTTAAATTCCATACAATCCAATTTTTGAAATAGAATGTGGGAAAAACAACAGGTGCAGGAGTTTCTCTAGTTTTTAAGAAACTCAGAGAGATAGCTATTGTAGGACGCGTTCGATTAACTCTATATCAAAATACTTTGATCCTTTTTTGGTTGTAATCTCATCAGCTAATTTTGCTATGCCTTTAATTCTTTCTGGTTATACCTGCGTGTTTGTGTAATATTTTTTGATGAAAAGACATTAACACTATATTGAACACGCATGATATCATAATGTCCTTTAGTGTTGTAAGTAGACCTGTAAAATAACACAAGTGCACGCAGTAATGGTTTTATGCATTAGTGTTATTTAGGTCCACTTTTTGTGACAAATCTAAAAATTATTTTTGATTTCATAATTGCTAATATTAGAAAGATGGATATTTAATCTTTCTTTTATAATAATTTAATGATAGAGAAAAGAGCTTTCATCAGATTAAGCATGTTTTGAACTCATAAATAAAGCAAAGCCTACTTGACTTTTTTTTTTTTAGTACAGTAAGGGGTGCCGGAGATGGACCCTAAAGACCAGCTTAAAAGGTCGATGAGAGTACATAGGATTCTCATTTTTGTGTTTTGGACTAAGATCAAGGCTTAGAGGGTTTGGTTTTAGATATTACAGGTTTGAACTTCTTATTTTGGTTAAACATGTTTATGCCTAGCTTCTATCATGTAGGCTACGGAAAATGTTTGGTAGGCATAAAACAAAAATCGATCTCGGCAAAGATTTGTGAAGTCCTGATTTTATAAAGATCATAAAGTATAAAGCGTAGGCCCTGTTTTAGGCTTGGTATTTAAGTATGATTTTAGGGTAGAGGGGCCTTGTAATTAATTGGAGCCTACATTGTGAAATGATAGGCCACTGAGGTTTTGTAGGTCTATCGTTTACATCATGGCATTTGATATTTTTTATAAGGTTCAACTATTCACGTGATCATGAGGTAAAGTCAAACTAATATTCCGCAATGTCTTTTGAATGTCATAAAAGTGCATATTCATGAGATGACGTCATTTTCGTTGAGAAGATCTAGCATCCTTCAGAGGTTGGGACATTTGGTGACTTTCAGTTTCAGACTGCTTCCTCCCGAATATGCTCATTAGAGTTCGAAGATTGCAGATCATTATCTGATTTAATCTTAGCTCTAATTAGACGCTCTCCTAGATTTTTGGTGCATCTAAGTGGCGAGTATCGGGGAGCAGTGGAAGATTTCATTCAGATTAAAGATTTCAGATATGAAATGCCAATTCCTGAGAAGTGCCTGTTTGTATCAGCATTGCTTCTTTGGGGAAGTAGTAGTGATGAGGACTAAAGGAATGTTACCGCGCTTTTGGTACATCCTCTAGATAGATAGTTCTTCTTTTTCTGAAATTATCTTACAAGCATGAGCAACTTCCGATTTCTCTATCTCCTTTGGAGTAGTTTGGAATGAAAAAAATCAATTTGTGCTTATATTCTGATTCCGAGCTGGAGTTTCGAATATATCTGATAGCCTCACCCATGATCATGCCACGGAAGCATGCTTTTGGGTGAGATGAATCTCTTGGAGATATTGGAATGTGTCACAGGGTTTACTGAAAACATGTCATATCCAGATCTGATATGCTTTCACACTATCTCCCTTGTACGAGGTAGGTCTAGAAGTTGATTTCTGATTTTGACCACTCGTGTGTGAATGTCAAAGTCGGATGCATAGAGTTTATCGACTAATTAAATCATCTAGCTATCTTTCTTTCTCACCAGTCCAGAACATAAGGATATCATCTCGATAGCGACAACCATTTGAAGATTTTGACACTTAAAACAAATGAACCGTTTTTCCAGAGCATGGAAACATTAATATCACAGACTTCCGGGGAACATCTTTGGCCAGTCGCAACGCCTGTCGTTTGCAAATAGTATTTTCCGTTAAACGAGAAACAACTTCTTTGCAACACCAGTTTTAATATGCTTCCATGTGATGGACATGTGGCATTCTAGAAAAATAGTTTTCCTGGATTTGTAACTAATAGAGCACTGAGGACTTCCTGTTCTACTTCATTTGTAGCACATTTGTGACATACCGATACAGTCCTATTGTCACCCCCAAAAGACTTGCTTTTTGGTATTTCCGTTTGTTCAAGTTTCCTTATCACACCTTTCGTGTCTTTGAATGTGAGTGTTTTTTGTGTTTGGTAAACCAGAGGCACAAGAAAGAAGTCGATAAATTCGGCCAATTTTTTCCAGGGTCCTCCCAATTGCCTGACAATAGGTCCTTCCTATGAAGACTTTACCAGCAGATCTTTTTGTGAACTTTGGCAGGAAGTAGCAAAAAGGAATTCGAGTTTTGTGTTCTTCCTTGTACAAATAATGTTGTGTTTTTATCAATACTGCGATCCCATAACATGAAGTTTAGCTGTTTTTTGAATCAATTTTCATTCACACCGTGTCAGATGTCATAATCAACATCGATTTTAGTGTATTGATTACCTCAAAGCATTGTTTCCCCTTCACGTAATGTATCAACTTTATTGATTACTACAAACGCCACGAGATTTATCCGTTTTTTTGGAAAACCAAGTGTTATCCTTTTCTTTAAGAGATCTGAGAACTTGACATTCGGGTTTTGTCAAGTTATCATGTTGTTCTCTTATAGAGTTTAACTAGTTCCAACCTTGTAGATTCCAGGCAATTTTCTAGATCTACAGGTGGGTGGAAATTGGGGTCCAGTAGAAGATTCCTTGAAACGATGAATAGGTTTTGCTCCTCTTTTGGACATGAGGTAACGAATGCGTATCTGTATGGCAGCGTCACTCGAGCACAAATTTGGGGCAACCAACATCACAGACACAGCAGCAGCCGGTGTTACAACAACAGCAATCGGTGCCGACGAATCAACAACAGTCACAGCCGATGTCTCAACAACAGCCAAGATTAATTCATCAACGACAACCACAACAACAGCACCGTTGTAGCAAGAGGAGGCCAACCGAAGGGTCAGTGGTGTCAGACAAACAGGTTCCAGCTCTTTAAGTGTTCCTGATCGTCTCCTCTCAGGTAATTTTGATATTACTGGTGATGACAATCAAAATGTTAGTTCAGTGCAAGAGTCAAGTAGTCTTAATGTTAATAATGAATTGATCAACGTAACAAGTGGCTCTAATCCTCAATCAGTGTCAATTGGTAACGTGAGTAGCGTTAGTGGAAATCAAAATAGGGGCCTCAATACTTCACAGCTATTGGTACCTGCAGTGTTCCAACCGTTCCCGTTGCACTTCAATCAAATCTGGATAGGCCTGGCCCTAGTACTAGTGTTTGGCCCACGTTTAGTTTGAATGTGAGATTGGTATTTGGGGCTAAATCCCCACTTGTTTCAGTTTGTAGCCCCTTGGGCTTGGGTATCCCACAAAATATCAAAACAAAAATTGTCAATGGCGAATATATTGATTTGGGATTACTTTGGACAAAAATGAGCCCAATATGCAAACTGATGATGATCAGGGTTTCGCATTATCGATCAACCAGGGGGCAAATATTATGGAAACAAAAACCAAAGCACCCAATCATCATCGATTCAATGCGTGGAGAGCGCATTTTAATTTTCAGTTCAATTATCTTGAGGCTCATCCCCATCGTACTCAAGAGCTGCTGAAATACGCACACATAATTAGGACTGCAGCGTCGCGGTTTGGTGGTTGGGGATGGCGTAGCTATGACCAACAGTTCTTATGAGGAGCAAGCTGCTCAACCTCAGATATCTTGGTCTGTTCTTAGAATGAGAACTTTGGTCTTTTATGTCAATATCCCTTCCTACAGCTAAATAGGGGACCATTTTTTCGTTCCTTTCGTTCAAGAGGGACCCCTTCTGGAGGGTTCAGGCAGCAGCCATTGGGAAGAGGTCAATCTACCTCTTCAGCAATCCAGGGAAGTAGGTTCACAAAGGGAGATAAAGTGTGCTTCAACTTCAATAAACCTGGGTGATGTTCTAGAAAATTCTGCACATTCATTCACAAATGCCAGTCAGTGCAGTGAAATTGGGCATAGTGCAACCATGTGCAAGAAGGGACTTAAGCAGTATTAACATTGATGGAATGGGGATCGTATTGGTTTAGGCGAGGTCAATATGTTTTTGCTGCAAATACAAATCTCCAATTATTTTAAATGCTCTTCTTCCATTATTAGAGTGTTATATGATCGTGCTGCTGCAAAAATTTTAATGGAGGGTTTTACTTTTGGTTTTAAGCTGGGTTTTTTGGGCGACGGGTTTGCAAGAGAACGCTAATCTCTTGTCTGTTACTCAACATCCAGTCAGGGCCCTTGATAAGTTAGCTAAGGAGATACGTTGGGTCGTATTGCCGGTCTATTCAGTGCAAGTCCAATACCTGATTTAATTGTTTCGCCAATTGGTTTAGTACCTAGATCAGAACCAGGTAAATTTAGGCTTATTCAGCATCTTTCATATCCAGAAGGCGAATCCAGTAATGATGGTATTGATCTCCAAATCTGCTCAGTTAAATATGCAAGTTTGGATCTCGCAATTCAGTTGGTAGTAGGCGTTGGAAAAAGCACATTAATGGCCATGGCGGACATCGAGTCTGCTTTTAGGCTATTGCCAGTTTACCCCGATGATTTGCATTTATTAGGGATGAAAGTTTCTAATAAATACTTTGTTGACAGAGCCCTACCTTGGGAGCTTCTTGCTCACCTGCTCTGTTTGAGAAATTGTCCACTTTTTTTGGAATGGGCAGTAAAAAGGGTTGCAGGTTCAGATAGGATAACCCATTATGCCGATGATTTCTTCTTGACTGGGTTGCAGACGGACAAGTTCGTTGTCCTTTTCGCGTCTTAAATACTGTTTTGAAGACGCTTGCAAAAGTCTGGGGTTCCCTTAGCAGCCGAACAGTCATTAGGCCAAGTACAAACATTGTATACTTGGGCCTAGAAATTGATTCTGTGTCTCAGATTGTTCCAATTCCTTTATCAAAACTTCAATGTATGGTGTTGAAGGTTCCAAATGCTCTAAAGTTTCAAAAGATCACTTTAAAGGAGTTGCAATCGGTCATTGGTCACTGTCCTTTGTGTGCAAAGCAGTGTCACCGGGGAGAGCTTTTCTCCGTCGTCTAATCGTGGAGTAACAAATCATGGCATAAGATTAAACTGTCTGCCAGAATTGTTCAGAGTTATTTCCGTGCGCCGAGCGTGACGTGCGTCAACACGGAAGTGAATGTCGATTGGCTTGTTGAGTAGGTTATCCCGCATGAGGCTACCCATAGTCTCCGCCCCTTTGATGCAGATATTGCGGCGCGCGCGTTGCCGACCTCTGAACAATTCTGGCAGCAAAACTAAGGCTGTCACAAGGGGCATTGAGTGACCTAAAAATGTGGCTTTTATTTTTAGAACATTTTAATGGGTCTACCATCATTCCTGATCAGATGTGGTTAGGGGATGACGACTTGCAATTACTTACAAGTCGCTAGTGGTGGTATAGGCTTCGGGTTTTTTCAAAGGCATGTGGTTCCAGGGCAAATGGCCAGGAAAACAAATAGTACCCGCTCAATTGCCTGGTTGGAGTTTTCCCCAATTGTAGCAGCAGTAGTTTTGTGGAAAGACAG
Source organism: Ophioderma brevispina (assembly GCA_023653785.1). Taxonomy (NCBI): domain Eukaryota; kingdom Metazoa; phylum Echinodermata; class Ophiuroidea; order Amphilepidida; family Ophiodermatidae; genus Ophioderma; species Ophioderma brevispina. Next base: position 98,896 of record JAMKCH010013043.1, read on the forward strand.
TTTAAGGGGGAAGCGCATTCTTTTAATTATATATAAAAAATAAATCGGTGGTTGCAATTATCAATAAGCAATCTTCAAAATGCCCTCATATTATGTGTTTGCTCATTTTTTTTGTTGTTACCAATGCTAAAACAAACCTTGCTCATTTGTGTGCTGACAAATCCCGGGAAAACAAAAATACATTGCCGATGCTCTCTCACGCTTCCAGATGAGACGATTTCGGAATTGGTACCAGAAGCGGATCAAGAGGGGATTCAAGTTCAGATTTTCTAGGGGATTTAAATGTAGAGAAGAGAGGATATGTTGAGTGCATCAATGGCGCCAGGGACATGGGTTTCGTACAGAAGAAGCATCGAACGTTATCAAGTTTCAGAAATTTGTTCAAGTTGACCAGTGCGGCTGCAAGTAGGCCATCATATAATTGCTTCATTCTTTTTTGTCAGCAGAGGATAGGGCCCCATCATCCATAAAGTCGCAAGTTTCGGCTTTGGCATTGTACCATAAAATCAATGGTGGTCTTGACCCAAAGATTGTTTCATTATCAAAAAAATTAAGGCTGCAGGCGTCTTAACTATCGTACCGATAAGCGCCTTCCCATACCCCTGTTCATTTTGGTCGGTGTTTGTTAAAATCTGTTGCCCTCTATTTGCAATCACTTATGAAATGCTTCTTTTTAAAGCAGCCTTTTTGCTTGCCTTTTTCGGTTTTTTTTTAAAGTCATTGAATTCCACAGTGCCCTTGTAAAAGGGGATGTTTCTTCCGTATTTTTGGCAGTTGATAACGTGCTTATTATGGGTCAGACAAAAATTTCCTGAAGTGATATCGATTTTCAAAACTGACCAGAGATGGATCGTCGACTCTTCCTAAAATGAGAGTTCCCCATCACTTTTGGTAACCTTGTAATAGTATTATGGAGTTTACATCTGCGCGTCCACCGTGTCAAGGCCCCCTTTTATTCTTTTTGGGGGCGATCCCCTTCAAGAGAACCCTACAAGACTATATTATACAATATACTCTGTAAAATAATGTATTTGACCACATATCGATTGTTTTCATCGAACAACAGAATTATATTAACCATACAATGAATTAAAAAACCATCTCGTCTGACCATTGTGCTATTTTAAAATTCGCGCTATTTGTATAACGTGTTATGCGATAACGTTTTCGGGCACGTTTGCGTCACACCATGCGATAGTATATACCCCATTATGAAAGCGTCACGTGTGAAGGGGGATGACCCTACTGTGCCGTCCGTGTTGCATAACACGTATACATATCCCATATTACTGGCGCGAAGTTTAAATAGCGCATGGTCAGAACAAGGTTTCTATTCCCATTTTTTTTTGGTTAGTATATTCCGTTTTTTCCATGAAACCACTCGATATGGTATTCAATAATTATTTTTATAAACGTATTTGTATAATTTATTCTTAGTACGGTTCTCCGTAACACTTCTCAGTTTACATTCCTCTTGAAAAAAGGGATTGAGCTTCTAGGTTTGTCCGCCAACCTTTTTTTTAGTTCAACACATCTTTAAATTTAGGCAATTGTATTTTTTAAATTTCAGTAGTTGTTCTACCTGTTCCTCTTAAGTATGGAGTCAATTATTTTGCGGGTTATTCTTTTTTATGTGCCAGTTTTCATTCACTGCTTTTTTGCATTTTTGCTGCGTTTTGTTATTTTTTAAAATTGCTATGTTTTCCTTCGACTTTTCATATTCTTTGTTCGGTTAGCGCTTTTTTAGGGTAGTTCTTGTTGCTTCAAGTAAATTTGTTTACGCCATACTTCTAAAGGGGTCGGTAATTTAAAGGGAACAATGTTAAACATTTTTGCAGATTTTTATTTCACCTGCTTTTGTCGTAGGACTTCCCTCGATTATATTGGGAGTGCAAAAAACTCATCTATTGTTTTGACTTTCATTTTCAGGTATAATCACCTGTTTTGAGTTTAGAATCTCTCTTTACAGAAGTTGTTCACATGTCTGATAAGGTTTTTGTCATCCCAAATTTTTTTTACAGCTTTTTCTTTAATCATTCAGTTTCCTTTTCCTGTTCAGTTGTTTTGGCTGTTACAAATTCAGGTATTTATGATTATATTTATAAATTTAATAGGAATTTGAAGTTAACCTAGCATTGCTCAGAATTTCTATAGGCTTGTTTTTTCACTTGCAGGCTCTATGCGTACCTGGGTAATCGGGGATAGCATAGTCAAGCATGCCGGTGAAAAGAAGAACTAGTTACATGTGAGGCGCGTCGTCATGTGAATGTTTTCCTGGTGCAAGAATAGTGCGCGCGAAAAAATCTTGATTTTACAGCAAATAGGCCAGAAAATAGGCCAGGTTTTAAGTAAAAAAAATACCAAAACAGTTATTACCGGCAGGCTACTTTTAGGCAAAATTGCAGGTAGGTGAGCCGCGATTGGCCCACTGGTTAGGGTATGGTGCTGGAGGTCCCCGGTTCAAAACTCCCGGCGGGACCACTTGCAGGGATTTAATCGGGGGTACTAAATCTGGATTATGGATTTAATCTGTACAAGATGGCTATTGATTGAAATGGATTCGCTTCCCCATGGGTCAGTGGAATGGGCAAATAAACCATGGATAATACCCCGTCCTTCGGAGGGGACGTTAAGCCGCCAGTCCCATGTACATAGAGTCATACCTAGTGCATGCCATCACAGTTTCAGTGTCGAAAAGAGTAGGGTGATTACCTGGCCCTCCAAATCCGCCGTTCTGGTAAAATGGACCCCAGTGGAAAAAAGCTTCCTGTCGAGGCTTCTGGGTTATCCAGGACATTGTCCGAATAAATCAAATCAAATCAAAAAAGACCCGGGGCCGTTCGCGAAACTCACTCGTAACTCTTATAACCTGGGAATGGGGGCTAGGAATAGGCTCAGATTAGCTTCAGCGGTTTTCATTATTTTAGTGCAGTGAAGCTGAACCATTGCTAAGGCTAGCGAGACATAGGCAATTCTGCCGGAACCTGCCCTTGATTTCTAGACTAATATCTCGCCTATAGGCTGTTTTCAATGAAACTGTAACCCGACATCAGCTGATCTGCCCACAAAAGTTCGTTGGCTGCATGTCCACACCGCCAATTTTTCCTACTGCTAAAAATCCTGGTGTGCGAGGCCCAGAAATTGCCTAGGCACGGTTCAGGTAAAGGCCATATGCCTACTATGCTATACCTGAGTGGACCGATTTATCCACGGCACTGTGCAACGGTATCAAATGGTCCATTATGTAGGGCATACACATGAGCTAGTACACACGTAGGGTTACGTATGAGTTTCGCGAACGAACCCCGGTCGCTGTACGCTACTGTATTGCGTATTTATTTTTGTCATGGTCGCTGACGACTCTGGCCTTAGAAATCACTTTTCTCTAATATGTGCAGAAGTATCATCACTTCAAATTTAATTTAATACCATCTCATTCTCAAATAAAACAACTTGTCGCTACATTTTTGTTGTTTTTTTTTTTCTTTAACAGTTAAGTGTTCCCAAATGAGGAGGTGGTTTGTGTGGGTTCAGATTATACAAAAGAAAATCAAAAACTCACAGTAACAGTTCGCATTCTAGGTGTATTTAGCAATATCTACACTTTTTAAATTTTAATTTTGTTTTAAATTTGTTGGCGAAATTCGTGAAATCCAGTGATACTGTAATAAGGAAAGCAAAGCGGCGATACATGCCCTCAAAGCCCACCCACACCCTGCTTGATATCTTAGTACGTTTGAGATACCTGCCCGAAATCTGGTCCATAACTATAAACAGTTGAATTATCTCACAAGTCAGCCATTCCCTATTTTCTACTTGCAATCTCTAACTCTAAAATATAATTATAAGTTAAATTTTAGTGCCTGAAATGAGAATCGAACGCACGACCTTTGGATTAGAGGACGATCGCCTATAGAAAACCGCCATGGCAGAAGGTAATTCTTTTGTAGTGTACTTTTAAATACATTAACGAATAATCATAAACATATTTATATATAGCGCCGCTTTTAAACGAGTCAAAAATTTATGGTCCGGGAGGGGACCATTATTTGCGACCAGAATTTCACATGCAATGGACTCTTAATCGGTTTGAGCACTTGCAAGAATATTTTCCATGTCTACTGTTGCAACATCCATCTTCTTTCGCGTCTTCTGCCCAATTTACCAGATAGATAAAACTTTCACTCGCACCCGAGGAAAGGAAAGTCAGAAATTAAAGTTGAGAAAAAAATTCTACTCAACTATGTTTTACTCAGAAAACATATACTCAATATTTGAACAAACATTTGCTCAACTATGTGTTACTCAAACAAACTGAGAAAACTTGTTAGTTCGGCAAAGATTTGGCTCAAATCACGAGCAATTTTTTAATCAACATGAATTGATGCTTTCTATCCAACTGCTGAGTATAAAAAGGGAACAGCTAAACGATGGAGTAAATATTGAGTAAAGGTTGACTCATTCAGCACTGAGTAGAAATTTTACTCAATATATGGGAGAACCTGTTACTCAACACAAGCTGAGTCAAGTTTACTGCAAAGATGGACGGTTCATTTTACACTGAAAAGAGTAAGATTTTACCGACCATTGAGTAAATTTCTGGAATGGCAGCTATAACTAGGTATAGGGGAAGTCAAGGATTATACAGGGGTCAACATTTTAAAATGATCTAATCATGTTGAAACGCATACCGTTATTGTTCGTCGGATCATAAGGTTTGTAATATATGTGACAAACTGTCATGGGTCTGAACCTAGTGGCGTAGCCAGGATTTTGTTAGGGTAGGGGGAACGGATTTGTGAATGTACCGAAACGTGTAATGTACCGACAGAAAAGAATCCGGATCCCTTCACTCGCCGGTTGAGCCAACATTTTTTTAGCGTCGGCTCTAAAATCTGAAGAGGGGGAGAGGGCACGGATCGAGGTCAAACGGCACCTTCAAACAACTTCATTTATTGACCAATTGTTATAAAGCCCTGCATACTCTATATGCTGTATTTCATGCATCATACCCTCAAAGCAACAGACAAAATGTACCGACAGACCGTATGTACCGACGGAACATTACGGTCAGGGGCACGTGCCGATCCCCCAGCAACGCCCATGTCTGAAACATGAATCGTATGCCATTTAAGGTAGTATTTTATATCATATACCCTCAAAAATAATTTGCATCTCTTTTTATCCAATTTGAGAGCCACTGTTAATTTTGACCCCTAAACAACTTAAATTGCCCCTTTTTACCTATTTTGCTGCTTTTACCCAATAACGCCAAGCCATTAGGGCACAGATAGTGCACACAATATACCTTTTGGGATCCTTGTGGTCAGACACACTATATGGATGTGGTACACTTTACACTGATGAGCATTTAAAAATATTCCCCAGTGTAATCCTTGGGTCCCCTCTACCATGGTATACTGAGGCTGGCTACATAAAGGTCGTTTTGCCACCTTTCAGGTTACCGAAAAGTTGCTCGGCCCATGGATACTCTGTAGTAAGCACATCGATTTGTTGATCACAAATTGAAGTTAAAAGTAGATTCCTTAATGTTTTGCGAGTCATAGATGGTGCCGTTCTTATCATGCTTGGGAGGTAGTCCGTCAAAACGTTTATTTAATGCTTGCAATCAACCTGCATAATATATAGAAAAAAGTAGATATGTAGATCTGTATTTTCAGATGAATTTATGTGGATTATTGATCGATCGATCGATAATTGATTGATTGGTTTGATTACAGTGGCGTAAACCAGACGGGGGGCGGGGGGCAGAGCCCCCCTGGGGGGAATCTTGCCCCCCCTCTTGCACCCCCTGAAAAATTAGTGATTTAAAAATAGGCATTTCACTATACTAACAAATTTTAATATATGCTTGCCCCCCTGAAATCCTATGTGCCCCCCTTTTGCCCCACCCTGAAAAAAAAAGCTGGTTACGCCCTGGTATGAGAGGTTACGAATATGATTAATTGTTAGGGACACGCACAAAAACAAAATTAACATTTAGAAACCACAATCGCACAAATGCATACACAGTAAAACGGATTGCTAAGTGGTCCGCCGGCTATAGCTGTCGGCTCCAACAAGAAGAACCATCAATGGGTATAAATCAAACCTAGATCACTCACGCTGTGTATACGAATCAGGGGCAGTTATTCCTCGCGCGCGAGAATGTAAAAAATGTTTTGTTGGGTCCCTACTTGGAGTGTCTGACTTAGCCTTATTTATTCCATAGATATGTCACATCAACATTTACAAAACACAAGTTAGCACTGTTCTACTGACATGTATGGCACGTGGAAACACAATGAAAACTAGGTGTTCGATGAAACACAGCAGTTTTTCGATTTGCAATGCAACGTTCTTGGGAAAAAATTGTTTATCGCTCGCGAAACCTTGTTTTTCGATCGGAAAAACCAGGTTTAAAAATCCTTGCTAACGAATTTGAAAAACCGGGTTATTGAATCGAAAAGCTAGGTTTGTGACATCCTGGTTTATGAGTAGGGAAACTTTGTTTTTCGATCAAAAAAACAGTTGTTTTCAAAAAACCTTGATCAAATCACGTCAGTCTCGGCTTATACCGTGGGAGAAGTATTATTTGGTTCTAAACATACTCATCACCAAATGGGCAAATTTTTTGGTTCGTGCATTATACACCTTCGTTGTGTTTGTCTTTTGTGTGAGTTGAATCCAAGTCAATACGGTATTGATATTACTTATATCAACCAGTTCGCAGGGCAGTAGCGAGCGATCGGAAAAAAAGTTTCACCTGAGGGTCCGTACTAACTGGTTGACGCCGATTGTTCCACGCGTTGATTAACAACAGGTCCAGCAACACAGCCGTCTATGCTGTACGCCTTCGTTCCTCGTTCGGCCACGGGGGGGGGGGGGGGGAGGGGGGGGTGTGATGGAATGATGCTGATGATGATTTGTTAATTATTCAATCAGCCAGTTTATTCACAACCAATTCATTAAAATACAATCCAAACAAATAAAAGGATTATATACACATTCAAAAGATAAACATTTCTGGCAGTTAAAAAGGGAGCAATCTAGGACAACGAGTACCCGAACAGCGGGTCTCGTGCAAGATAAAAAAAGGACTCAGGAAAATAAAAATTTAAGTACACAAAAAAACCAATTTAAGTGGAAAAACAGGACAAACAAAAACAAACAAAATACTTTTAAAAAGAAAGCTACAATTTCAAAACAGTGGTGGAGTCAGGCCAAGATGGTTCACATTTTGAAACAGTAGATGTAAAAGAGGTACAAAGCACAATTTTCAGCTAAATATCCGACCATCTTAAAAGTCCGAGTTGTACCAGAAAAATGAATGATTGATTCAGAGTAGTAATAATTTCAGTGGAGAGGTAACCTCTGCTCCTCCCATTTCAAAAGCGAGGAGGTCGACCTTCAACCCATTCAGACAATCATTGGCAAGACTGGCATATCTGTTGAGCTCCTGGAGAGGCATCATGAATATTGTTTCGAACGGAATGGTAAGTGCAATAATACAAATCTATTAAGATTGGGCCAATTAACAACCAAGTCAGGCCGCTGTGAAGTGGGGAGAACCTCTGGAGGGATTGTAGTTTTTATCTCCCCAATGTTACTCCAAGATCAGCAATTATTTTCATATCCTCGAGGCATGAAAAAGCGAAAAAAGATAAGCTAAGACTTAGAATCATTGCCGCCGCCATGTGTATCTGCCCTGCTCAAACATTGTTTTACAAAAGTTCAAAAATATTTTTCACAATTTTGTAGAATGAAATTTAAGGACATTTGATGTTATTAGAAGATTAGGCCCCATCTCCCAGATAGCCAAAGTGGGAAGGGCAATCAGTGGATGCAATTAAGAACAAATTGAAGAACACCACGCGGGGGGTTGAGTTCATACATAACATGTAGTTCCAGGTTGAATTGATTAAACAGTATTTCGGTGAAATCAATTCAATTTGAAGAATTTGCCTTGAACAAGAAGATCTTTAACGTTGGAATCCCAGTTTTTCTAATTTCCTCAGTTCACAGACTCTCGGATCTTGGTAATAATGCATTTCTTAGTGGGAACTGGGTTAGCATGAGTTGGGTTATTTTCCAAAGCTTCAAGGGAAGCAGAATATAAGTTCTGACTATAGTGCAAATGAAAAATTACGAGAAAAAGATTTTGATCTATCAAGTTTAGATACCAGCGCATCCTTAACTCTTGAGTCCAAGCCCCTTTTAAGGTGAACAAACGCCAGCACAATGACATTTTCTTTGTAAAGGTGGGAAACGCTTCGGACCTCGAGAGAACCAGACGAATAGAGGCCAGATACAGGGACCACAGGCGAGGAATCTGCAGCATTTCTAACAACTGAATACATTGATGATGCATCAATTGGGAAGATCAGAACATTGAGCTCATGGACAGTTGAGGTTGGGATCTAAGAGGTGGATAGTTAAAATATCTTATCTATAAGAGGCAAATTTAAAATCATTTCTGACTAGGAGTACTATCAATATTTCGAGTCTTTGTTTTTAAGGATACTGTAAGTTTCAGAGAACACTCAGATGGTTTCCCTAATTGGTAACAAGAGCACCAAGATATTTATGGTTGGAATCATGGAGGTTTCAATCTCAGACATTACCAATTTTAAAATGATGGGTTGAAATTTACCATTGACCAAGGAAAGAGATGTGCACTTAGAAGGCTTAAGTGTTAGACCGAGTTTGGTTACAACATCATCAATGTTCCGAAGGATTCTCTGATGGCGTTATCTGTCATACGTGTTAGCACGTTTGAAATCATCAGGCAAATGGGATGTGACAATATGGCGAAAATTGAGAGTCTTTGTTGGTAAGTACCCATGCTTCTCTTCAGATTCAATAGTCAATGATTGGATTAAAAAAGCAAGAAAATCTAAGAGGGGAGATAGCGGGTCTCCTTGGAAAAACGCCCATTTTAAACTGAAATAATTCGGAAGACCACTGTTGGAGTGACAACTGCCCTTTCAGTGTACATAAAGATTTGAAAGAAGATACAATAACTCAGGGAACGATGCGCGTGAGCGTTGGCAAATAACATTCATGTGGAAACGGACCCGAAAGCATCCTTGAGATCGAACCAGGTAAGATGACAGTTTTTAGTGGCCTAGCGTGGCGCATAATTTCAGAGACGACAAACGTATGATTCCAAAAGTTCCAGTGATGTGCTTCAGAAAAGCTTTTGCAACTCAGTATCAATGAGTTCGTTTATCCTGAGAAGCGATCGGAACCTGTTATGCGAGAGCCAAATGGTAAATTTTACCAATAGCGCATGTTAGGGCTATCATACGGAACGTAAATGGTGTCTGTAGATGTTTCGGGTTTTGGTGGATTAACTTAATCCCGACTTTGGGTCCACATGACGGTGGACTGGGGGAATACATGATTTCATAATTTTGTGAAAAGAGAGTTGCCATGATTATGAGTACAAGGAAGTTTTTTTCAAAGACAATACCATATGCCATCCGGACCGGGAGCTGACGTAGCACTTTTCTTGTTTCAAAATAGCACGAATTGGTTTGGGCAAAATGGAGACAGGTCAAAATGTAGGAGGCCCCCTTGAGGTTGAAGGAGGAACGTTGAGCCAGGGAACGCTGATATGATGTCAAGTTGACAAACTTTTGGTTAACTGTACGTAGCAGGGTAGTATCTCAACAATTCATTGAAGCCGATAAGCAATCATCTCATTGGAACAATAACAAAGAATGCAAAACGAATGGATGAAGAGGAAAACAAAGCGGTGCCGCGCGACAGTAACAACAGAAACAAAAATGGACTCTACATTTCTTTCTACAGGGGCAAACTGGTTTTCTTCAATAATTCATAAAACTTTATTTTAGCCTGGGGGAAGAGAAGGGAATTTGTCGCAGTCCATGATCTTTATAAAAGGACCAAGGGATTATTGTCAGTTGGGACAATCATGCTTGGAATAGAGGAATCCGGGTGTCTTTTCTACAGTAGTATTAAGTCAATCGTATGATGGACTGAATTGGTCAGTAAGAAACCTGTTGTACGCCGCTTGTTCCCACGCTGTTGATATCAACAGTGGTCCCGCAACAGAAGCGTGTTTTTATTGGGGTAATCCCCGCGGCCAGTGAGTCGTCAGACTGAACCTCACTATCGCTTCAAACTTAATGAGTATCCGATCCCGGTTTTGATTCGAAAAACACTGTCGGGCATCTGGTGCACGACGATTGCGACAACGAACCAGTATTTACAATTTACGAAATAGACCGGACTAACATCACAGCTGTTTTTAAATCCCCCATAGCCTTCGCTTGCGCTCTAGTTTGCCGGACAGGTTACAGGTAACCCAGCCGTCTATGCTGTACGCTTACTTCCTCGTGTCGGCCACGTTCATGATGATGATGATGGTATGTATGTAATTTGTAGATAAACAAAAAAAATCACATCCAAAAACAACCGCAATGTCAGAATGCGCAATGTACGAAATTGTCAATCTCAACAATTGACGCGAACCCGATAAGCAGTCATCTCATTGGATACCAAATAACAAAGAATGCACAACGAAGAATGAAGAAAACAAAGCAGTGCGCGCGACGTAAACAAATCAGAAGAAACCACGAATGGACTGCTTCCATTTCTTTCTGCAGGGGCAAACTGGTTTTCTTCATATAAAATTCATACAACTTTATTATTAGTCCTGGGACTAGATGAAGTAGCCGTCCTTGTCCATTGATCTATCGCTAGGACTATAGGAAACCGGGTGTCTTTTCCTACGCAAGTCTTACGTCAATAGTCTGATGGACATGAATACAAAATTCGACAAAGTTTGCATTTGGTATGTTCCAAAAATAAAATGCAACAAATTATTTCTTGATTCAGTACTTTGAATGCTGCACTTTTTGTTGTTTCGGCATTCATGGGATACTTTTCCGGATATTTTATTTTGCTTCTTTTTCCTGCTGGTCGACGCTTCCTCCAAGATAATAGAATCTTATTTATACTAAGCCTTTACATTTTCCGTTTTTAATAAATATGTAAAACTCAACAAATTCCATAACCATGATAACACCACAAACCTTCGGAACTTTAAAAAAAATAAAATTGAAACTAAAAACTAGACCATTAAGACTTGAACCTGGCCCAGTTACAAGAGGGTTGGCCGCCATCTTGTTTTAGAATATGCTAGCAGCATCGAAATGCCATGTATGTGTTCGCAATAACTAAATATATATAGCACAGTTTATTTGGAACTTGTATCATTTTTTTCGACTGATTTATGCCTGTTCTATTAATTTTACCATGTTTGGCGGCCATTTTGGAAAAAAAAATCAAAGTTCCCCATCCTGCACCGGTGTCATCTTTTTTCTGTAGACAACTTTATCTACTTAATTTTTTTTCGCAGATTGGTCACAAAATCATCTAATTTTGGTTTACTTTAAGCCGAAGGTTTTACTGGGCATACAATTGTTTTTGTTGTGTACCTAATAACATTACAATTGGATCAATGTACTTGATAATGATAATGACAAGTAAATATTACACAAATCTTTGAAAACACCTTAAAACACGAATTCAAGGTTTATTCAAGGTTTATTCAGAAAATGTACATCGCAGCCATCAGGCTGAATTGCATGTATACATCATACAATATTAAAAGCATTAATTAAAAAAAAATTAAAAAATTGCACTCAATATCCTACAAAATGATTAACATCTAAATATAAAATAAAACACTAAGTTAATTACTCTCACACAACTACACACAAACGTAAACAATACCAAACACACACCAGCCACCTATCACTACTCACAAACACACACCAACCACCTAGCACATCATATATACCACACACTCACATCCTCAATATCGTCAAAAAAACATACACAACCACACACCGTCACATATCACCTCACAACCACCCATGATCAAACACAATATCTCATACCTTCCTCCACCCAAAACATCATTCACTGCCGCTCACAACAACAGCACACCTACATGTTTTAAAAAGATATGTGGCATCTCAATGTCCTGAAGCATCTTTATTCCACAAGGTTACCATGTATGGGAAAGGACTATTTGCGTATCTATGAGTGCGCACCTTAGGGATGGAAAGGAGGTTGGCGCCACGCAGTAAGTATCTACTAAATTGCCCTCTAAAACATGGTAACCAGTTACGGAACTTAGGATGCTTCAGAAGTTTATTTGCAAATTGCAAACAAATATGCTCACGACGTTTACGTAGATCTTGCAAATTGCACTCTTCTAAAGCGTCCTCAAAAGAGATAAATTGAGTTCCAAGCATAATTCTGCAAGCTCTTTTCTGTACCCGCTCAATGGAATAATGTTGTTGCTCATTAAGACCAGGGTGCCATACCGGTGTAAAGAAAATTGAGTGTCCCCCATGAGAGAGTGTCCTAGCTACCATAGCAACATGTACGGAATAAACCGTGACCTTGTATACGAGGCCATTTGGGTACAGTGCTGAAACGAACGATGCATACAGCACTCAATGGAGAAAACAATAGACAGATGGGTGGTAGGACACTCAGTCACGCGGACACGGTAGTTTATGACACCGGCACTGCATACTCTACTAAAGGTCTAAGGTAACCAATATATATGGTTTTGAGATCTTCGAGTGACAGCCCAAACTGTTTTAAAAGAGTGAGCATAAATAAACGCCCGCTAGCGCGTTTAATGGGATCAGTTATATGCTCCTCCCATTTAAGATCCTTTGTAATTTTCACACCAAGTATCTTAACACAGTCCGTTGATTGCAGAACCTCCCAGATAGCCTCAGTGGTTCGTGGCTTAAAGTATCTTTACTAAAAGTAATGTTCATGAACATACATTTCTTAGTGTTTAAAGTCATTTTGTTATTGGAGGCCCATGTTTCAAACAAATTTAAATCCTCCTGAATTGTTGATGTTTTGTTGGTATATGTATTTTCCACAATAGTGAGATCATCAACATACTTAAGGGCCATTTTGTTGACATCAGAGACCAACGCAGCATCGTTGACCTGCGCCACGAAAGTAGCAGGGCCTGTAAGAGTGCCCTGGGGGACCCCACCGGAAAGATTGAGCCAAGGAGACAAGCAATTTTGGTATCTTACACACTGAGAACGCTGGTTAAGGAAATTACATATCCATGGAATTATTGATGTTCTAACACCCATTTGGATAACCTTAGGAATGGCAATATTATGGTTCACACGGTCAAATGCCTTACTGAAATCTGTTATTACAACCCTGGAAACACTTTTACTTTTCTCTGCATGCGCCAAGATATTATCCAACAACTTAACAAGATTATGGGAAGTAGAGTGGTCCTTCCTGTTGCCAATTGGTTTTGATCTATGTGATCCTCAATGTCATTCATAAGCCAGCCAATAATGAACGATTCTGCTATCGTTGCAAAATGATAGTGATACTGGGCGAAGCTGGTTCCATATAGGTGTATTTGTTTTGGGTATTGGAACCACTGTGGCGGCACAACCCCTTGATGTATTTAAAATCAAACATAATGGCTTACTTAACTCATATAGTCAGGTGGAAGTCTAGGCACACAGACTGAAAGATGGAAATGGAGTACAGACTTTTTCTATTGATAGTTTAGTTCATTAGGACCTAAGCAATAATTTTTGGAGGGTGTGCAAAATTTGTTACAGTGCCATTTTTGAAAATCCAATATGGGTGCTACCATGTCCAAAATCACTAAAAATCCCTAAGTATTTCCGATAGAGACAATAGCTTCTCTTTACTACTCCCGGTGTTTAAGCACGAGAAAGTGTTGGTAATGTAATTTTATCATTACATTGCCAAAAAATCCAATATGGCTGCTCAAAAGTCAAATATGCTCTCGGAATCATTAAAATGATCTTAACTCCTCCAATTTACCTATTTACGCTACGTGAATACATACTGAACACCTTAAACGTGTTCTGCAGGTGTTCAAAATCTGTTACAATTGATCACACTCTGCAAGTGATACTTTAACACCTCTAAATGCATTTCCAACGCATCAGGACACGTCAAGTGTTCTGCACATTTTGCAGTTTAGAGGCTGATTCCAGTGTCGATATGCATGCTTTATGCTTTACTTATGGGTACATGTATTTGCTCACTAAAAACCCTTAACTGGCATTTCTCTGTAATGGACATTTTTAAAATTCAAGATGGCAGCCAATACAGCCGCCTTTAAAAACAGTAAACCTACATTATATGTGTATTATATGTAGTTACATCAACTAATTATTATTATAAATGTGTAAATTAGGTATGGGATAAGTATTTACCATTTGACATTCTTATATCTGGAATTTCTGTTTCTTTAACATGCAAAAATGTTAAGATGGTGGGCCAATGTGGCTGCCTTTTTAACCTTCTTTAAAACCTTAAATTACGATACATCTGTATTGTATTTAGTTAAACACCCAAAATGAGTATTAAAGTTTAAAATAATAAGTATGAGATTTAATTGTATTTTGGACGTTAATAACTCTTATCTGTATATTGTGTTGACAACATGCTTAAAATTCAAATGACGGCCAATATATTAGAATATATGAACAATTTGTAGGTTTTAAAGATCTTAAAAAGGCAGTCATATTGACTGACATCTTGATCGGTAAGCTTGTTAACACACTTGGAATGTCAGATATGAGTTCCTACTTGGTAATAGAGCGCAGAATGCCTCCATCACAAATACCTAATGAGTTATGGTCAATTGAATGATTTCGTGGCATTATTGGGGTTTTAGGGTGGCCATATTGGATTGGGGTGTAATGTTGTGATCAATCAACCGTCATAACCGTCCCAAAGATTCCTCGTGCTTTAAAACCTGGATCTATTGCATAAAATAATGGTCATTTGAATGAATTTGAGAGTGATAGCGGCCATATTGGATTTCGAGAAAATGCACTGCACGAAATTTTGCACACCCTCCACAAATTATTAGCTTAGGTCATCATTGACCAAAAATCGATCGATAGAAAAAGGTCTGTACTCCATTTCCACCCTGTGCCACAATTCCTCCTGACTAATAATCAAATTCAACGACTATTTTAGCCACGATACCATCTGGGCCATCTGCCTTATTATTTTTAACTCTCCTAAGTTTTTCATATACATCCCAAGGCTAGATTCTGGCACCGGTTCCTTAGCAGGGAGAAATGCTGGTAATTCCCCAATATTAAGTGGTTCAATGTCATTTCGTCCATGACACGGAGTGCCATTAATTGATTGAGCCACAGCCGGAGCGCTCGTTGTATCACCCCAAATGAGTTGAAATTGGATCTGAGACTTATTTTTGGCGGTCATTACCCGTTTCTCTATACCAGCTTAGCCGGATTTGTTTTCTTAAGTCTTTGTACTCTACACAAACGAACTTCTTCAAAACATCGTTTAGAATCATATTGAAATCGCGCCCACTGTTAATTAATTAACCTCATTGGGTCACTTGTATCGCGCTAACCAAAGCACACAAAGCTCGCCCTGTGCCAAATTCTCAAATTAATATTTCTTCTCATTTTTGCTCATAATAATTTTCGTAGACACTTAGTAAATTTGTGTTGCAATACATCGAAGTCCATATTAGCGAAAACGTCAAGGTGCTTAGTTCTGACATCGTATTTAATAATCTTGACAGTCTCACTATGCACAAGGCAAACCACAGTTCTTCAAAACAATTTCCCTATCCATGACATCGTCCCATTTAACCGTTTTTGGCTAGTTCGATATTCCCTATTTCTCACTCACTTCACACGAGCTATTCGAACCTCGTGTCACAGCGTATTGTTCTTCCCCTGATTGTACGTGCACAACCCGTGCATTAATTGGTTGGAATAGACCACACGACAAGCATCATGATGGTGTGACGTCGTAATTATCACGCACGTCGTAGCTCGCTTTGTTTTGTTAGTATTCTTAGCGTGTATTGCAATGGAGTAGTGGTTCCCGGTGGCAAACCTATACTCCTTCATAAATATTGTTGAGTGTCCGGTAAAAGTGTGTTCGTGTGCTCTACCATGGTAAAACGTTTAGGTGGGTGTTAGGTTTTCTGCCTAAGTTAGTTTTGGCAATACAATCACAGTCGAGTGATCACTGAGACCAATAGGGGATGCTGCAATGAGTTTCCTTGGTAGTATACCCAAGTTAGTCACAATTTTGTCCAAATTGTGACTAACGAAGGTTGTGGTAGAGAACACAGACCATCAAACAGTTCAATTAGTTTCTTAATGAAAGGGTACTTGTAAAGAATCATTACATACCTTTAAATAGTCGAACGCACGTCTTCCACGTAGCATTGGTAAAGAGATATCGCACAGAGAAGACAGAGTACCTATTGAATAATCAAATATCATACTTAATCATAATAACTGTAATAAACTAGCACGACCAGCAACACTGGTGTTCGTGAAGTACAAAGATATTAATACAAAATACTAGGGAGAAAATTTCCGAAAAATTCCTCATAAAACAACATGCCCTGAAATCCTCTATGTTTTACTAGTTTTGAAAAGGGGCCATTAGATATATGGGAAAACTAAATTTGGAGAAAAAAGTTTGAATTACGTGAAAACATTAATTTGTCATAATGATTCAACTAAGTAACAGCTGCGTTGCATTGCCGTTACGCTCTCACCCGTTGACGGCCTCGACATTATCTCCTATAGCGGTCCCCGGGTTTCGCTATCACTGGCTTGAATGACCCTTGGATTTTGTGGTCCTTTGACCTTGATGACCCGGATACCCATCGTGACCTTGAAAATTTGTCGGCGTCAAAAATCGACCCCACCCTCCAAATTCCATGTCCATACACCAACGTTTACCCCATTTGACCTCCTTTGACCTTGAATGACACGATGACCTTGTCCTGACCTTTAAGTTTTTTCGGCATCAAAATTGACCCCACCCACTAAGTTTTATATGGATATACCAACGTTTACCCCATTTGACCTCCTTTGACCTTGAATGACCCCTGATGACCTTGTCATGGCCTTTAAGAATTTTGTCATCAACAATCGACCCCACCCTCCAAGTTTCATGTCCATACACCAACGTTTACCCCATTTGACCTCCTCTGACCTTGAATGACCCCTGATGATCTTGGATTCACTAACCAATACAAACTTGGGTCTTCGGAAGGTCAAGAGGCACCCACCCACCAAGTTTCAGGAACATGCGACCCTCGGTCTCCGAGAAAATAGACTTTGACCTCCTTTGACCTCTACTGACCTTGTCGTGACCTTTAAAATTTTTCGGCGTCAAAAATCGACCCCACCCTCCCAAGTTTCATGTCCATACACCAACGTTTACCCCATTTGACCTATTTGACCTCAAATGACCCCCGATGACCTTTGATCCACTAACCAATGCAACCTCTGTCTTCGTTCGGTCAAGGGGCACCCACCCACCAAGTTTCAGGAGCGTGCGACCCTCGGTCTCCGAGAAAATAGACCCGGTCCATTTGAGCTTATTTGACCTTGAATGACCCCCGATGACCTTTGATCCACTAACCAATGCAACCTCTGTCTTCGTTCGGTCAAGGGACATCCACCCACCAAGTTTCAGGACCGTGCGACCCTCGGTCTCTGAGAAAATAGACGCGGTCAGACACACAGACAGATAGACAGACCACCGGTATTAATATATAGATGAGCCTGTACGGGCCTAAGATTCGAGTTTGTTGCACCCACCTGGGGATTAATTTTCCAATATATCACCTTGAAGGGGATGTCCCCCTGACTAGGATTAGGTATGTTTCCGCCCCGAAAAATTGCACGTTAGCGCGTACTGCCTATTCGAAATGGCCGCCATTGTTTTATGAAAACTGCCATTGTATTTTCATTATAGATAGGAACTTTACCCGGACTAAACGGAATAATATTTTACCTTCCTGAAGTGGGCTTAAACATTTAATCGTCCAAGATGGCCGCTGAAGGAGCATGTTTTGTTATATGTACTAAAATTGGCAAATTGATGGGGTAAGAATGCGAGTAATATTTTGAGAGCACCAAAACGAGAATTAATGACATTTTTATATTGCAGACACGATCTTAAATCATGATGGCGGTGGTTAAACCCACTCCGAGGGACATAATCAAGAAGAAAAACACCCCTGCACATCTTTTTCGACATAATAACAACCATAAGGAAAACTATTGATAACAATTTCCCGCAATTTTCTCTCGTACTTCTGGACAATATATAGTTGACGCTGTGAAGGAAGATGATCTCGGCAGTAAAGAGAGAGAAGGAACCGGTGGTACAAGTCAGGAACAAAGATAGCACTGTCTTGATATACTGGAAAGAAAGTTAGGTCACCATATTTAAATTTTCTTTCTAATATAGACAACTTTTCACTTCTTCATAAGCATATTTTTTATTTTTACTGGGAAACACCTATGGCGTCACTGAGTAGTCCTTAAATACAGTGGCATTTATTATGATTTTATTGTATCAGGTTAATATGATCTGTTGTCTTCCTATGAACTGTTATAGAATCAGTCTATACTACGTTATAGTAGTAACCAGTGTAGTAAAAGCACTCTCTTGGACAAGAGACAATATCCTATCACCTATCGTCAAAGGACTACCCACCTACATCAAGGACTCATCTGAAGCACTTAGAATCTTCAAAGAGTTCCACATCTTCACCCTGGACGTCAAGTCTCTCTACACTTCTATACCTATCAATGACGGTATGATCGCCCTTCAGCACCTTTGAACTGCTTCGAATTCAATGGCGAATTCTAGCCGCAAATCAGCGGCGTTGTCATGGGGACGTGCATGGGTTGCAGTTTGCTTGTCTGTTCGTCGGATATTTAGAAGAACAAATCTTCAACACCTATGAAGGTAGAAAACCTGATCTCTTTCGACGATATATCGACGACTGCGTAGACCCCCTGGAAGACATACTCAATTTCATCAATATGCAAGTAATTACCATCCAGCCATCGAGTTCACCTACGAAGTATCCACCTCCCATGTATCTTTTCTAGACATCAATGTCTCCATCGAAGATGATCATCTTTCCACGTCCTTATTTTACAAACCCACGGACTCTCATTGCTTTCTCTAATACAACTCTTCTCATCCACCTACGTGTAAGAACAGTATCCCGTATTCACAGTAACTGTTACTTCGTGTCCGACGGTGGATGTGGAGTCGAGTGTGCCACTGGGCACAGTAAGTGGGCCTTTAAAATTCCTTTTGTTCATAAATGATCTTCCTGATATTACCACCAATGTCCGTTTGTTTGCTGATGACTGTATTCTGTACACAACTATTGCTGGACCTGAGGATGCTAGCAAACTTCATCTTTGGATACACTTACAGCCTGGCAAACAAAATGGCAAATGGAGTTTAATCCACAAAAATGCTACGTCATGCATGTCACTCATGCTAGAACACCACACCAATATACATACACCCTTAACAACGCTATTTTAAATGAAACTCAATCACACACATATTTAGGGGTTGATATTGCAAAGGACTTATCCTGGAACTCACACATAGACAGAATTACAGCCAAAGCTAACAAGACTCTGGGTTTCCTGAGAAGAAACTTACACTCATGCACAAAACAAAAGAAATGACATATAAAACGCTGGTTCTCCCAATCTTAGAGTACTGTTCCCCTGTATGGGACCCACACACAAAAGTGCTAATTAACCAACTTGAAGCGATCCAAAACAGGGCCGCACGGTTTGTCACAGGGGAATACCGCAGGAAATCTAGCGTTACAGCTGTCAAGAAAGAACTAGATTGGAATGAACTACACACACGGAGAAAGGTAGATCGTCTTGTTATCTTCCATCAAGCGGTTGCGGGTCACCTCGCCATACCAGTGCAAAACGTCCTGCGCCCGGTCGAACGGAATTTAAGACATACCTCAGTCTCATCAGATAGCTTTATTCCGCTAGCAACAAACAAGAACTGTTACAAATTTGCATTTATACCGCGAACTATTATCGACTGGAACATTCTACCCGAATCTATTACAACAATCAAAGATAAAGCTGCCTTCAAATCTGCTGTCACAGCATACCTCAATTAAATACCTCATGCGCACAACGTACCCTGCCCGGTTGATCCCCTAAAGGGGGTGTTGGGCAGTACTTCAACAAGACAAGACTGTGCGATCAAGATGATGATTTCAACAACCAAGCCACTCAAATGGTGTCTTTCTTCGACCAAAGAGGATACCCTCAATCTGTCACCAATGCAGCAGCTGATCGCATCTCCATCATGAGCCAAGAAGACGCCTTTAGAATCTAGCAGTCCTACCTCTAGCAATCGGGTCCCCCTAGTGCTCACATACCACCCTCTGAACACACGTATCATCAAGATCATAAAAAACAACAGGAAGATGATACCACCCGCAGGATCTTCCCCTTACCTCCTCTGTGTGCGTATCGCCGAGACAGGAACATCAGGGACATCCTTGTCAGATCTTCCCTCAACAAGAAAGAATCGGGAAACGGGGCCACTAAGCCATGTGGGCGATCCAGATGCAACACTTGCAGACATGTTGAGTCCGTCACCAACATCACAGGACCATAAGGACGTATCCCCGTGAACGGCGAATTCACCTGCACCACCACAAACGTGATTTACGCCGTACGATGTACTAAATGCAATGTTCTCTACATAGGAGAGATCAAACGCCGCATGGCAGATCGATTCACCGAGCACTTAAGATCCATCCTCCTCGAACTTCCCGGCTTACCAATCGCACAGCATTTTGCACACGACCATGACGACTCCACCATAAAAGTCTCTGGAGTAGCTGTATGTACAGAACAGAAGATCATCCACAGACTTGGTTGCCTCAGGCTCCAACCCCATGGAATGAATGTTTCTTTTAATGCTTTTAAGTATGCCCCATAGAACTATAATAGAAGAAGTGAATCGCGTGTATTATAGTTGGAGAGCCTGGGGTGGCAAATTTTAAGGGGGTCTACCACAGACAGTGAGCCACAGAAGGTTTAAGAACGGTTCTTGGTCAATTTTGGGGTGCTGATTCCAAATCTCTTATGTGTACTTTCGTAAAAGTGATGGAAAGGTCCTAAATTTTCCATTAAAGGGGCACTCCTTGATTTTGAAATATAATATTGGATTTTTTGCAGTTCAAAGTTAAAACAGCATCGGTTTGCGATATTTATCAACTGTAAATTGCTTATCTATTGCTATGATGTTAAAAAATCCAGACAGGGAATAAAATTACAAAACTAGCATTAAAGGGGCATGCGTTTACTTTAAAATCTCAAATTTTCTTTGTGCAAAGCTTAACAAAATAATAAATGGTAGACATTGATTCTTTTTTATGATAAAGTTGTCACAATGGTCCAATACAATCCCAAAAGACATTAAGGGGTACTCCTTTAATTTCTCATTAAAGGGACACTCCTTGATATTTTAAATATCACATTTAAATCTTTCAAGTTCAAAGGCTTTGAAGCCTTTCAACTGGAAAAAAAAAAATAAAGATCATAAATTATTGAGTTATTGATCAACTATGAATTGCTTATTGTCTCTAGCTATGATGTGTAAGGAATCCCAAATAGACATTAAAGGGGCAAAAAGCTACACATATAGCATTAAAGATGCATTCCCTACTTTCAAACCTTGAATTTTCTTTGCGCAAAGGTAAAAGTGGTCGTTAAAATAGTAAACTGAATAATGGATTGCAGATATTCATTCATTTCTTCTATCATAACAAAATAAAGTTCTCATAATGTCCCCATACAACCCACAAGACATTAAAGAGACATTCCTTGATTTTGACTATATATACTTTGGCCATCAAACATAAGAAAACAAGATCATAATTCAAGTTGGACTAGGGCACAATGTATAGTGATAATTACCCGCAATAAACGTTTGTCGCCCTCTCACTTCTGAAAGGATACTGCGCTAGCGTTAGTTACCTTCCACGACCTTTTTTCCCACAATACCACTGGACGATCCGGTTGCAGAGGGGCGCAAATATAGCTACTCATAAACGCAAAACACCTCAACACTGTCTGATCGATCTGCTACTAGAGCTTGTAGAATTTGACAGTGGCCTTTCCCAACCGTTTTAACCAACATACCCTTTAAGTCTGTTGCAAGGTGGAAGCCGAACTCCATCCGACGTTATCCAAAACGGTGGGAATGGAGGACCATTTATAGAACGCCCACGATGAGGATTGAGCTTGAACATCATGCGCCCTTATTAGGGAGCCTGCCGGGCGATTATGTTTTTTCTTATGCACATCTTGGATGACTGAGGTAATTCAGCGGCTGATTGTGTCTAGGTGCAGGACCATAGGGTGTCGATGTGTAGATAACGAGTTGTTTTGGTGTACGAATGTTTTTGTACGGTCCAGATACCGCTCAAGGGCCCCTAACTGAGCACCATGGCAGCTCTGAGTGGCATGCAACCTTGGTGAATCGTGGCAGAAACACGCTTTCGGGGTAAAAGAAAGGGGCTGGTTTTGGCCAGGAACCCTGCCTGTGGAAGAAGAGACCCCCCTCCTCGCTCAAAAACGGAGCTAGGTGCCTCGTCAGTGAACAAGGCTTAGGTCTCACACCCCATTCGGCCTCAGGCGACAGCCACCAAGAAGGTGGTCTTCCTAGATAAGTCAAGGAGACTAAGCTCCTTTTGATGCAATGAATTGTAGCACCGAGGCCAAGTCCCATTCCGGAAGAAGGACGAACCAGAAACATACCCTTCACCAGGCTGATCAGGAAGCGGCTAGCGGAAACCGTCATGCCATCCAAAAAAAAACGTAGATGGAAATTCGCAATTTGACTTGCAGACACTGGGTTTAATTGCTCTCTGATCGGCACAACATACATGGTAACGGAGGAGTCGAAGTCGAGAATCGTAAAATTCTCACACCTTGCCTGAGCAGAGAGCGTGGCTGCCTGATCAGAAAGTCCCGCCTGAGAACAGTCTGCGGAAATTCACAAGACAGGTGGTAAACCGTAGATGGTGCACTGTGGGCCGATTTGATCGGCTGGCGGACCCCTTACCAGGTCCACGCGCATTAAAAACCGGATCGGCCTGGGGACCCACAGGTGGGATGGCAAAGAAGGGGACACCAATAGGACGAGACAGTTAGTGGACTGAGTCACCTTCTTGAGGACTCGCGGGATCATAGCCACTGGGGCAATCGGCCCGTCCAATCCGCCGCCAGTGCATGTCGCCCATATTACCTGGTGATCAATCAATCAATCAATCAATCAACTTTATTTCAATATCATCACATAAATCTTACAAAGACACAAAAGACAACGATATTGAGGAGATGAACGAGAGGCCAATAAGGCCAGATGTGATCATCCCCTAAACCTAAGTTTCATACAAACCAAACAAAAGACACACATACACATACACAAAACAAGACATGCCCCAACAAAACTCATTCATATTCAGCTATAAGTAGAGATTTTAAATGATTTTTAAAACACTTGATATTTTTACACGTCTTGGTATTATTGTCCAAAGAATTCCATAATTTTGGTCCAGAATTTCTCACAGCGCGATCGGGAAACATTTTCTTATTATTATTAATACTATAGTTGTGGGCATTTCTTGGATGGTATTTATGTATTTGGGCATGTTTTACAAAGTACTTCTCAAAAGGCTTTGGTAATTGGCTAGTATAGTGTTTGTACATACACACTGCAAGTTCCAGCTTATATGTATCAAAGACGTTCAACAAATTGAATTTTGAAAATAATGGCCCAGTATGGCATCTATAATGACTATTTGAAATCGTCCTTACAGCCCATTTTTGCAACTTAAATATTTTATCTAAATAGATTTTATTAGAACTACCCCATATTAAGATACCATAATTTATGTAAGGTAATACTAGCGTACAATATAAAGAGTATAATACATGTCCAGGTACAAAGTGTTTTAGTTTGGAGAGTAAACCAACATTTCTAGAAATATTTTTTCGATGATAACCCCCCAAGAATTTGGTCTCAGGAACTCTCTCCAATGTCACATTATCACGTACAACATTAAAATATTTTGTAGCATTAACTCCAGTTTTGTCTTGCCAATCATTGCCTTTCAGTTCCTGTCTGGAATATTTAGAAGTTATATAAGGAGATCCCAACAGCATATAATTGGTTTTGCTCGCATTGACCGATAATTTATTTGCCCTGAACCAGTTACTAATCTCTTGTAATTCACTATTTATTACATCAATTTTTGTGGCTATATCAGGATGGGAGTACAGTAAGGTAGTATCATCAGCAAATAAGACTACATCTAGCAATGAAACGGCATTTACAATATCATTTACATATAGAATGAATAACAAAGGACCTAAGATTGAGCCTTGTGGTACCCCGCATTTTATATTTTGATCAACTGAATCACATGATTGATTTTGTACAATTAGGGCATATGTGGTCCAGTGGATGCAACGACCGACTCATGACCCAAAGGTCCTGGGTTCGAGTCCCGCTGAGGCCAATGTGTTGTGCACTTGGGCAAGGCACTTTACCTCGCTTGCCCTCCCCACCCAGGTGCAAAATGGGTAGCTGTTAGGAATAATTTGGTTTTTTTTGTCCATTGAGCGCCGCCCACAGGTATGAGTAGCCCCTTGGGCATTGTAAGGCAGCTGACATCTTCCGAGTTGGCAGCCGATAAATGTAAAAGCGCTTTGATACATTGTGGAAAAGCGCTTATTGTAAATGTAGACATTTTTTACAAATTTGGTTCTATTATCCAAATAAGCTTTTAAACCATTCACAGGCAATACTTTCCAAAACCATAAATCTTGTTTATGCAATAATGTCATGGTAAATATTGGTGTCAATCTTTTGACAAATCTAAAAATATTCCCAACGTAGTTTAATTTCTTTCTACTGCATGCATAACTCTATCTTATCAACTAATTCTGATTGCCAATATATGTTGAATGATTTTGATCTAAATTCCAAATTGTTTCTCATTCATATTTTTGGTTTTGTAGCAATATATTCCCTACATTCCTGTTAAAAAAACTAGTCTTTCCGAGATTTTAGAAAAACAGGGAGAACAGCAACAGTCGGTCTTGTAAAATACATTCTTTGTCATCTTTTTTATATATGGAACTACTTTGCTATTTTCAGTTGGTCTGGAACAACTCCAGTAGTAATGGAACTATTGAATATATTCGTCAAAGGCGTTGCTATTTATTTGGCAACCCAGTCTTAACAATATAGTTTCTTATATCATCATGACCAGGAACTCTGTAAAGCGTCTTCCGTTTTCCAATTCTTTAATTTCGATCTCCAAACTGTCGGTACATGATCAGGATATTTGGTCACTAACATCCATATTAATTGAGCGTTCAGAATAGTCAATATATTATCTATTAACGTTGCTGAGGATTCAGTAATTCGTGTAGGTTTCAAAATGGTTGGTAACAAGAAATTTTGATCAATGAAAATCTAAATAATCATGTGTAGGTCTATGACTCTCTTGTTGTTAACAAATCATATTAAAATCACCCATATAATAATTTTTCCTTTCCTTTTTCTCTCTACTTATAATATGAAAATTGGTTCAATATCTGCAATGAAATCGTGTATTGGCGTAATGCGCCATGTAAATAAATATAATACCAACCAATTAGATTCTTACACCACTGTTTTCTATTTCATTGAAACTATATTCCATATGTTGGACTGGGCTTTTGCATAACAAGATTTATTTATATTTTGACAATCATTTTTATGTACAAGCACCACCCCCCACCCCCCACCCTGAATCACGACCAATTCTGTTGATATATTCAATTTGTAGCCATATAAATTATACATTCGTAAGGTTTTTTTCCTTTAGATGGGTTTCTGTTAACCGACAATATAAAATTATGATTCAAAATTTTTAAACATTCATTCACTTTGTCATAATGTTTGTTTTAAAGAAAAACTTCTTATATTTAATTGAAACCGGTAAAAATTGTTGTTTTTTTTCATTGTATATCTTGACTTAATTTCTCGGGCACCATATATGAGCACTGGAAATTGAAATACATTCCATATACACATTTTCTGAAAGTTTATTAAAAAAAAAAAAAAAAAAAAACATTATATATATATATCAATATATAATAGATACTATTCTATATGTATCCTATACATATATAATATCTATATATATATATATCTACTGTATATATAGGATATATATATATCTAAGTATATATATATATATATATATATATATATAGTTCGAAGGGCTACGTATCGCGACGTCGAACGGGCTTACGTCTGCTTATGTACTAGTTAAGGGCTAATGTAACTGTACATGTAAGTACATGTAAGTACATGTAAGGGCTAACTGTCGCATGTACTGGACTTTACAATACATGCCGACTTAGCCTTCGACTTTGTACTGGAACTATTTTATGTTTAGCTACGACTTCAGTCCTTTCCTCTACAGGTGAAGTACTGTTCCACTCTGTCAGCAAACCGTCTACATTGAACCCACCAGTGTTTTTCCGGCCTACTGTGCTTCTCCAGATTTCAGCTTCGGCGTCCTATCTTGTGTCCGAGAGTGCGGCAGATGCGCGTCAGTCACGCGTATTACACGAGCGTCTCTACAAGGCATCTCTACGGCTGTTTAACTTGATAACGCTTTGGTCATCCAGCATTTACCTGCATCCTTTCATCGGCACGGACCTCGTCTGCCTGGTATTAGAAAACTGTGTTTTTCTATTTCAGGAACGAGTCTTGTGGGCCCCAGCACTGATGAAGAGACATCATTTCTTGATGTTTCTACTGACTCGTATTTGTTATGTTCAGGCTGATATCCGACCTAAGCGTTAAACGTTTGGCCTTTGGCCTTTTACGGCGATGCGACTACAACCCGACTTTTAGTCAACTTGATTATCTATTATATGATTATATCTACAGGTATTGAAAGAACAAAGGTGTAGGACAGTATTTCTAAGTTCCCAGTGCTCATATATGGTGAGCTCATATATTCCAGTGCTCATATATTATATATATATATATATATATATATAGAAATATAATCACTCTCTCTACGCTAGGGGCAAAGTTGCTATTCCATAAAACATAGAGTTTGACGTTAGGGCGAAATTTTTTTCACCTTAACGTTATCCTTTTGTTTTGCGTTTATTACCGTCAAAAGAAATGAATATTAATTTATGCAATGAGAGAAATCTCATTTAGCTAACAAAAAACATGAATATTAATTATTACAAAAATAAGAAAGGTTTCATTCGACTAAATGAATTAATTAAATTTTTTTCGCCCTCATGTTTTCATCAGGAATATATAATATATTGTACATATATATATACTATACTAACAAATGTCAATATATGTGATATATATGATATATATGCATAATCTATATATTATCTATATCTTTCAGAAACGAATGCCCAGAGAAATTCAACTGCAATAAGCAAACATTTGGACTTAATGGATACCTAATTGTGCCTACTCCTCAAATGGAGAATTCAGCACAGAACAGTAAACCGTACTCTGTTTCTAGTAAACGATGTAACCTGTGCCTAACTGAAAAATATTTCATCATCTCTAAACAGCCTCTACAATGTCTCACTCAACAGCAAAATGACTAATCAGTTCCTGTAGCAACAGAGACAGCATCTGCTCTGTAACCTTAAATAATCTTTCCGTCCGCCTTTGCTTTTATATCATTTAAAATCAGCGTACTTACCGTTAATACAAGCGTACACTAAACTCGCGAGCACAACATACTCCCGCGCTATTCACCGCGTATAACAATATTACGGCATTGTACTTTTGCAAGCTGAGGAGTGTGGATTGGTTGTCCTAGTCATACGACACAAATTTGTATTGAATAAATGTATCAATCATTTACTCTGAGAACTCTCTGATTATCTTGCTCCCACAGGTTGCAGCACTCTTTCTGCATGTTTTAATTCACCGAACTTATATTGGATTATAATATATATATATATATATATCTATATTTATATATATATATATAATATATATATATATATAGATACTAGACAGAGTGGGTCCAAAAAAGTTTACACTTTTTCACAACTTCTGCAATTTCTCAAAGTGGGTAGACATATCAATCAAATTAGTTTGAAGGTATTTATTAACTACAATATCTTGTTGGAACCTCGTGAAACACGGCATTGCAAACAAAGCTGAACTGACAAAATGGTTGCCATCTAGAGAAAAAAGGTCAAAAACTACTTTGCACACACGTAAGTCTATGGCACTCTGTTGGTGGTTACATATTAGCTCGAATTATATCCAAGATTGATACACACACATTGAACAATGCACCCCGTCATGGGACTTGGTATTTAATAATAACCACAAAGATAAGAATTAAGACACCTCAAATTATTTCAAGTTTCTCTTATAAATTTAACAATAAAACGGCTGCAATATTTCTTCTTTATGATCTTGCCCCAAACCATGCAAACTTCGAAAATGTACAAGCAGAGTCTCGATCAGTCATGGCAAGAAAAACACGTATGTATCTTTCAATTTAAAATGCTCCCCCAATTGAAATCAACTTAATTATTATGTAAATAGGCATTTCAAGTTCAATTTCACGGTTGAGATATTCTCTCATTCATTTTCAAACGGTAAACACTTCACACAAACTTGAAAGGTATTCAGTAGTTTGTTAAGTGAGTAGACCCCCAGTTCATGCAATGGTATTGATTTCTGTTAACCATAAATGGTTGTCCCATAGACTTACGTGTGTGCAAAGTGGGTTTTGACCATTTTTCGCTATATGGCCGCCATTTTGTTATTTGAGCTTTGTTTTGAACGCCGTTTTCACCAGGTTATAACAAGATATTGTAGTTAATAAATATCTTCAAAAAATTGTGATATGTCCACACACTTTTGAGAGATTTGCGGATATAAAAGTGTAAACCTTTTTTTGGACCACACTGTATGTGTATATACAAAATCGTAGTGGTTGTGTAGACCAAAAATGAGATCAAGTCAATGGAAGACAGTGGTCTTATAAAAATTCTGGAAATTCGGAGGCATCCGAAATGCAATTCGAATGATAAATCACGTGGTTTACGTAAATCGTGTCTAATTATGCATGGCAAAACAGCACGATGTCAACGGTGCGGTTAAAGAGTTGTTTCCAAGTTATCACGTAACCTCTTTCTTGTCACTTAAATTTTCCGAGTCCAACGATGATGGATATGCTCCCATCTTCAATTGAAGTTATCTCAATTGAAGTTATATCATTCGATACAACCACTCCGATTTTCGCCCTAAACATTTACAGTAGACCCTGACAAACCCGTACAATTCATTTAGCGACTACTACATCAAACTAAATCAAACGTTTTTCGCACTATTTGATTCTGTTTGAAAATCATATACTTTGACATAATTACGTAATGTGTAGTCAAGAACTCCTGGTACAATTATAAAATAATTTAAATTTTTGTATAAATTGTTTTTTTGCATTTTGCAATACTTTTGCCCAGTGTGTGTATATATATATCGGTTGTGTCAAACTCGACGCGGTTGTTACAAACTCGCCTTTTTATGTTCGCTCTAGCATACCGTAGCCCGAGGGTTTCCCGCACCGACATACCGCCTTTTCTCTTGGGAAATAGGCCAGCAAAAATGAAGACGTTTAAAATGGTATGTTTACTACTTACATCAAGCACAACAAATGGTATAGCGATTATTAGGTAGAGGATCAGTGAAGCGATCGATCTCTTGTTTCTGAATGTTGAAAAAGGTTTTGAGATGAAAGGTGAATAAGATGAACGGAGTTATCGATCAATCAGTAGATACGAACGATGTTGTTACTACTAATGCTTTACGTATTACTTGTACAACCGTAAGTCTCACTCTGTTTTATTGTTATCTTATATTCTTGGAACTGTTGAATACGCACCTTTAAAACTATCCCTTGCGACCATGCATTTTAGTTATTCGCTGAAACATCCAACTAACAAAACGGAGGTCGTTTGGCATTAGGCCATAATAGAAAAAAAGTTGTGTCCGCTTCATTTACCTCAAAACCCTAAGCCCCATGCTGGTTTTTTTTTTAGTTAAAAAAAATATGCGCTAAGCGTGGAAATTATCTTTAATTGCAAATTTTCGAACACTTTTTCCGCCAAAATTTCTCTTTTTTCCTGATCAGTTTTAACAAATGTTATAAATTTCTTGAAATCCTTTACAAAAGAAAAAAGAAAATAGTTGGCTTACGTTAAAGAGCCTTACCACAACTATAGCATATATGAACACAAAACAACGTTACGCTGAAGAGAAGAGTTGCCAACAGTATTCGCAATCAAAATGGTATCAGAATATTTTTATGTTTAAAGATTAAAAACAAAAAAATAAGCAGTTACAAGTGTTAAATTATTGGTTTAAAACACATCATTTTAGTATCCATCCAAAGAAGCGAAATAAAAGGTAATATTACATTTATTTTAACCATAAATCTACGACCTTTATTATCGCTATAAGGGGAAACGCTATTTATGTTACTCATTATACGTTAGGGAGGAAACTCTTTCCCCCAAACGTCATGTATTGTTTGCGCTTATTCCGTAAAAGGATATGAATATTAATTTTATGCCAATTAGTTCTAATCTAATAGAATAACAACATGTATGAACATATTAATTTGAAAACTATAAGAGCTCATATACCTAGTGAACTAATTCAATGGTTCCCCTTTAGGGATTCATTTTACTCTGTCATTGTGTCAACAGGAAAAATTACTCTGTGAAACGCACAATAAAGAGAACAATGCACGCAATGATGATATAAATGTTTTTTCTTGAATAAACGAACCCATCGCAGACATAGCAATCACGCTGTTTCCAAACGCATCTTCGTTACTATCTATAGGAGCTATAAAACGAAGAGGAAAAGATTTTGTAAATGGTTTCAATTATTCAAAAACCTCTACCGGGAATTTGGGCTAGAAGTAACCCAGATTGAATATACATAACAATAATGAAAAGCTGCAGCATAGACCTGAAATCATAATATAATTTTGGCCTAAAAATAAGTTCATTTCAAAGTGCAGACTCGATTGTATTTCAGAAATCTAGTAATACGCGATATCAGGAACCCCCTGGCCGACTGAAGTGGAATTAGTTATAGAGGGCAGTAGACTCTGTAAGTTAAATCGGCAGACTGTCAAAATGATGTAACCTCTTGCAAAACTGACAAAAAAGAAAACATAGAAATTCCATCTAACCTTATAATCAGTTACAAACTGCTGGTGCCCGATCCAAGCTTTTGATCAAGTCTTACCATGCCGAGTTGGTCAAGTAATATCAAGCGACAGAGTGGCACTCCCCCTTATTTTGTGTTGTTAACGGAAGTGGATGTTCATGGGGAAGGCGCTCCAAGCGTCAGGTAGGTAAAATACGAAAACATCTCGTAAAGCATACATGCAAGAAGCAATGGGCGGTTAGATTGACAGGTTCTAGTGTTCAGCGGTTAATGGCCTCAACTAAACCCCCCAAATCGCCAAAATTTTCAGTCTTTCGATTCCCTAAGAAAAAAATTAGTTAATTTGCCTGAACAAATGAACTGTTTGGGAGTGAAAGTGAGTGCACAGTGTTTGTGTAGACTGGCCGATGCACTGTATGCACCGTTTTGGTCTCGGGGATGTCCAAACTTCTAGACTCATAGGTGATGTAGGTGATGGTAGACCTAAGGAAATAAGGGAAGATTCATTTTTCCTTAAAATACGATGGACAAATCTAACGTGTGTGAGGTGATGATTGATTGAATTATTGGTTGTGACTGTGCAAATGCCATAGGCAAATGGAAATCGGGAAGCTCTTTTAGTATTTTTTTTAAATTGACGAAATCCTTGTTGTTCAATGGGAGGGAGGAAGGAAAGAGTCCATATGCCCCTTCATGATTAGAGGGTAAATAAGTGTCATAACGACAAACTACCATTGCCTGAAATCTAAACGTGTTCCTCCCGTGTACATGGTATATCTGGAATGAAATCGACGGATATAATGGGTCACAATGTGGTTTGGGACTTGACAAGTGGACTTAGGCCCCCGATACTCCTTATTCCAAATAAAGTGAACTAGTTTTTTGTATATTGAAAGGAAAAAGAAAGATCTTCATGAAATCCATTTGCGGGAATTAAAATCACTTTGATAATAAGTTGTTTTAAACCTATGGAAAAAAACTAAATTCTCTTTCCCCCAAATTCACAAAAGCGGGCAAAAATTCCTTTTTTTTTTTTTTTAATTTTATGGTGTTTTTTTGTGTTTTTTTAAAAGGGAAATTGTGGAGAATCTTTCACAAGAGAGTACTCTCTTGGGAATAAGTGTTCAAAGGACGGGGGGGGGGGGTGCAAGGGACCATGGGGAGCCATTGGCGAATCCAGAAAAAAAATGCCCCCCCCCACTAAGAGGGCGCCGGATCCAGACTTGCAATTTGAAAGTGGAATTACAGGGAATTTAATGTCTAATATGGGGTGGGACTTCCAGACATTTTAGGTATAGAGGGTGACGGAATTCCCCCAGTGTTTTACGATTTTCAGAGGAAAATTCCTATTACCCCAACCATAATCCTCCGGGAATCCAATTCTTTACATTTGTAGTCTAGGAATTAGGGCATTACGGAAGGTGGTGTCGGAATTCCTGGTAATTTACGGTAGGTAGCTTCTGGAATTCCAGATAAATTCATGGAAGGATAGCCAGGATTTCCAGATATTTTGTGCAACACAAAATTTTGCCTCTAAGGGGGAGGGGGGGGGGATTTTTTCTGGGATAGCCCATTTTTTCTTCCTTTAAAAAAAATCCAGTTTTTCGAAATCCCACACTTCGAATAAATCATTGATATAGTCTACAGCTTTAGATTCAGTTCGAGCCTATTTAAATGTCATATTTCAATAATCTTAGTCTCACAAGGTATCTGAAAATAAGATATTTTCAAATTAAGGCTCATTTCTTTTTTTTAGGAAAAAAGGCACTAAAATCTATATATTTAAGCCCACTTTACACTAAAAACTGAAAAAACTACAAGTTAGTGTGGTCCCAGTTAGGGTTTGTGTTTAAATTCAAGATTTTAATTTAAAAGGTTGAAAAAATAAAATTTCACAATAGGTATTATTTTATCTTTCACTCTATAGATAAATCGATATCATTGGCACGCGCTGGTTAATAGCTGCCACATGGTATATCATACCACTGAAATTAATATAGTATAATAATATTAATTTGTTTAAAAAAAAAGGAAAGGAAAAAAGAATGGTAGGTAGCTACTCAAAGTTCGGTTCACAAGTACAATACATGTTCTGTGCTCGCTTCATCCCACTAAGGCTCTTATGCATGGTGAGATGAATAAATGTAGAAAAAACTGACCCAAAAAATTAGGGATTCTAGCATTTCAAATAATATTAAAAAAAGCAAAAAACTAAAAAATTACACCTTTTTTTATTTCATTTTCCACTCTGTCTCAATTTAAAATGCAAGGATTTGCTTCAAACTCTAGGCTCCTTATCATTGTATAGTTTAATGCCAGCGTCAGCCGCCGTCGTCTGCTTGAGTTTACATAATGGACTCATGTCGGCGCTATTCCCCATGTAGTGATTTTGATGACGTAGCAGCGTTACATCGTTAACCGTGTATGTTAGGCGGGGTGGCGATCTTGTTAAGATAGATTATCTTTGGTTGGTGGCACAACGCTGACCGCTACAAGCGGAGATTTAACTGAAGCTGTAAATATTCAGTGGGACGGTTCGTAAAAAAACTCGCGATTTCATATTTCTGTCACACTTTGGAGCCGGGAATTCAATTTTAAGAATCTACATGATCAAGGAACCTAGTCACCAACATTACGCTATATTTGGTGTATTGAAAATAGCAGGACAGAAGAAACCAGCAGTAGACAGAACCCAAATCAGTTCTCAAAACTGTGTTGCTCTGTGCTGCGTGCATGACGTTCATGGCATTGTACAGGTATTTTGCATTGAAAATTCGCCATTTTTGTAAACACATGATTCATAATGTCAAGCGGGAAATTCGAATTGGCCAACAATGTTCAATCGTAGTTTTATCCTTCATGTACATGGATAGGAAGGGAGAGCGAGATATACACAGAAAATGTTCAGGTTGCAGGGTCAGGACTTCCGAGAAAGAAGGTAAAAATATAAAAAAATAAATAGAAAAATACAGATTATCAATGTAATATGCACAAAGCAGCTTATCGAGTTTCCCAAGGGTATTAATCATAACTCCCCCTGGTCCAGGGAAAGTTTAAGAAAATTCTTAATTACTTTTAGATTAAAATATTTTAAGTTTAACCAATTTTGTGTAAGCTATATCCCATCATAATCCAGGTTTGCCACTTTTCAAAAATGAACCCAAAATCACAGATCGGGCTCTTGCTTGTGTTAGGGAATTGCTCCTACCCCTTTTGCGGTGATCAGTCAATTTCCGAAAAGCCGTTCGGATATAGTAAATAACCAAATTGAATGCTTAACCCACCACTAATTGCAACAAATCACACTTTTTGATATTGTTCTTAGAAATATTCAAGAATAATATATCAAAGTCACCATGGTAGAAAGGTTGGAACTTGCAAAAATATGGGTTCATTTAGGATAGGGGTCACCAATTTAAAGTGATCGAATTTGGGGATTCGTAACTAACGTGTTTCCAGGGTCCAAGAAATAATGTATATTTGTGCCTTATCCACGGACAATACCGTAGTTGTAATCTGAAAGGTAATAACTGTTCTAAGGCATCCTGAGCTGAAAGAATGAACCGATTCCTGTTGGACAACTTGTTTGCCAACATGTTTTGCTTATTAGCATTAGCCTTTCAAGTTTACATTTTCGGCGATTTTCACATTCATTTCCAGATGCGTACATTTCTAGAGCCAACGTGTTGCTTGTCACACGTGGTTTTCTATAGTCTTGAAAAGGATCACTGAAGTGCACAAGTGAATTAATTTTAAAATTTTGTTAATTTAGACATAATAACACCCCAACGTTGCCACCAGTTGCAACAAGCACTCTGAAAATTGTGCCCCTAGGATGAACTTTGAACGTTTTGCCTTAAACTACACTCTCCATAGGGCACTATTTGTGTCGTCCCATCAAACCCCTCCAGGTATTAGTCTAGGAATTTTTTGTTGCAATTTGAGAGTTGCATTATTTTTTTTGCTATATTTGGTTAAACTTTATATCTTGTAGAATCGGTCGGAAACCCAAAAGTATAGCTACATTTTTTTTTTCGATGTGCAAGGGGGATAGCCACAATTTTCAAAATGGCCGCCGATTTTTTCAATATTTAGCTTATTGACTAATATTCCAAGTTTTATGAAATTTAAATATTTTTATTTTCATGTGTTATCACTAATATCAGTGATGGATAACATTAAATAACATTTCCAATGAACTGTTGAATTATCCATTCCTGTTTGGCGCCCAAAAAAATCAAATGGCCGCCATTTTGATATTTTTGGTTTTTTGAGTATATTATGGCTATACTTCAATTTTTTGTTCTTTGAAATTTTCTTGAACATTAAAGTATTTGATTAAATTAAAATATCTTTTATTATCAAAAATAAAAGATAAGTCTATTTACCATGATTTTCAATCATTGCATGCTTCATAGAGAATTTTTGTTCGAAAATTCTCATTTTATTTAAGTGTTTTCTTTTTTTTACCATCAGCTAGCATCTAATGTATTCAGAAACACAGTGGCAATTCCAGGGGGCAGGAGCCATTTCCCTCTGACTTTTTTTTCTTTACCACCCCGTTTGCCCCTCCCAAAAGGACAAATGACAGATTTTTGGCAAAAAATCAGCGCATTTGGGGCCAAAATTGTTAAAAAAAATCTCAAAATGTTTTGAAATTATTTTGCCTACTCCCGAATTTCACTTTTGTCCAACCCCTAACAAAATTCAATTTGCCCCCCCCCCCCGGAAAAGAGGTCGCAGAACCGCCACTGGAAACGAACTGCAACGCAAAGGCATAAAAATCACAATATAACATAATTAACAACTGAAGAGTCACTTTTTGTTAAAAAGCTGGAATGGGCTTAAACCCTCCTGGCTATGCATACTTTAAAATATTGCTAGGTTTTGGAATATCAGGCATTCTTTAGGCAAACTTGACAGTCAATGGACAGTGCTGTTGAGAGCACTGTGGGTTGAAAATGTTGCAGCCCTTTGACATGAATTGTTTAAGTTGAACAATTGTAGATTGATATTGTATTATCTTAACTAACTTATGTCGGTACCACTTCATTTTACATTTCCCTACTCTCTCTGCAGGAACCAAATTAATAAGCCTGTCTGTGGGGTATTACTTCTAGGTGTTACTTCTAGACCAACCATAAATCAATAATGTTCTGAAGGATTCTTTGGTTTCCTCAAACCAGTGTTCTCAAACATGATCTAGCCATAGATGGGTTGCAATGTCTGGGGCCCTGCTTCACTTAAATCCGCAAGGTCCTTTGTCTTTGCATTGTTGCTCCAACAGTGGGTGGACCAAGAGATGTTCCATTGGGCTTGTGGAAGCTGGTTTCTCCTCCTTCCTCCCGTCCCCGAACCCGAGGTAGTGTTCTGATATGCTTCCAGGTATCCCCACTTCTGCAGGAAACCTTAGGCTCGCCCAACTTCTCCTGGTTCTCAATCTGTTTTGAAACATATCGCCATTGCATCCCACGAGGAGCCAGCTCCAAGGCGATGATACCACCAGGTTCATAACCAATACATGTCTTTGTTGATGGCAATTTCCTTCCACAAGGCGCCTCTCTTAAACTCCTTAGGAACTGTTTTTAAGGGTGGGACTTTGCTTAAGAAACTCCTCACTCTCTCATCTCCTCTGGATTTAAGGCAGTTCACAGCTGTTCTGTCTGAACATGTGTTGGCTTTCACTTAGTACTTGGCAACTACGCTCCTTTCAATGCTCGCTACAACTACGACAGAATTCCTGGTGGGATCAATTGATTTATAAGTTCTCCAATTGGAGTGGCGAAGACATCCTGGATACGCCCGGCCGGATGCATTTCACGCTACAATCAAGCTTCTTGGCCTCATTGGTTTCCTCTTTTCCATTACAGGGCAGGCATACTCTTGCACATAAGTAGCCAGGGCAAGTGCCATCGCTCTTAGGGTATGTTGGAAGACAACCCAATCTTGTGTCAGTGAGTTTGGTCAAGATGTTGTTTTTTTTGTGTGAACATCCTTTACTCTTCGGCTTCTTGATGTGGTTCTTATAGGAGAGAGAGAGTAGAGAGAAGTATGGTCTAAGGTAACTCCTAGTGGGACAGACCAGGCTGTTCACATTTGAATGGAAAGCACACACCTGTGTCTTGGATGGATTTTGCACATCGGTGGTTTTTCCTCATAATAGGAAGTGAGTTCTTCCAAAGCTTTGGTATCTTTCTTGATACTGTAAAGTCTGCATCTTGTGCGCCTCATTCCAAGATATCTACATAATAAAACAACACGTTCCGGCACTCCTAGGTTGGTATTTGGCATAGATGTTGACCAGGAGAGGTGTGAGCACGCTTCCCTAGGGGATCCATTCTTGAGCCTACGCCAGCAATCCGTTGAGGAACTCTGTCAAAATCTCAGGTAGCAATCTGTGATTAACAGTCTGAAGATCGCGAACACAACTTCCGTTACCAAACCCTTCTCGAAAACCATTTGGCTGCTGATTTGCCTGGCCGTAAACCTGCTTGTTCTAGTATGAAGTCTCCTCTATCACAGGTTTGATACAGGTGAGTTTCATGAAACTTTTCAAAGAACTTGTAGGTATGACTGAGGAGTGATAATTAAATTCTATAACTCTTTGGATTAGATGGATCTTTCCCAGTCTTTAAAGAGTGCCATAACAGGTGCTTTTCCTCCAGATCTTTGGTGAACCTGTGAAAAATAAGGCAGCATTGTAGAGCTCAAGAAGTCACTCCTTTGCTCACTGGGCTAATCTTTTTCAGGCTCAGTTGAATGTCGTCAAGGCCTACGGCTTTTCCTGGTTGAGTTAGAACACGGTTTTTCAGCTGCTCAGTTGAGATTTTGTCAAGGCCTACGGCTTTTCCTGGTTGAAGTTTAGTAATACCCGTTTCCAGTTCGTCCATGTTGAATGGATGAGTTGAAACCAGGATAGCTACTCTTTCAGTTTAGTGTGATCTTCTTGGCTTCTTGGTGGCCACTTGATTGGGTGTACATTTGCGGCTGTGGAGGCTCTGGGTTTTGGTCCTTTGAAGCTTTCCGGATGGTAGACCCTGCTTTCTTGCTGTTATGGGTCATATCAAAAAGTTTGGGGGATTTCAATTGAGGTATGGCCAAGCGCCCCCTTTTTCTGTGAGATCCCTCTGACACTTCCTCACTTAGCAGGTTTGCTTTAGCTGACCAAGGATCAGCTTCAACATGGTAGTATCCTCTGGATATTCTTTAGCACATTCCTTGGAAAGGCCCGCTGTAACTCCGTCCTACAGCCTCTGGGGCAAATTTGTCATAGTTTGCTGTTCGGTAGTTTTACTGTTCCGGGTTTTGGTTGGGCCATCCTCTGCACGTTCTGGTCCCGTATCAGTGAATCTTTGCCAGTCCGTTTTTCCTGCTTAAAGGCACTGCAGCGTTAACAAGGATACCGATTGGTCGATGTTGAGTTATTGGAACAGGGTCCCAACATCTTGCTACACAGCTTATAGATGTTTTTGCTTACAAAGTTGATCTCGGTTGTACCTCTCTTCTCACGGCACTTTAAAATGATTGCGGCAGCTTGGGTCGTGAAGAAGACGTAGATGCTGACTTCTAACCATTCTTAGACAGCTTGCCCGTCTTTATTGTCATTGTAGCCCCATTGGGTAATATGGCTGTTAAATTGGCAATGAAGAAATGAAGGTTTGGTGGAATTCCCAAGATTGAATTGAGGGTGCTTGGAATCTACTGATGGATGTTGGTAGAATGGATGTACTATGACAGAGCTGAGCTCAGGTGCGGACTTGTTGTCAACAGACATGAGGTTGCTTCTACAATTATTGAATTTATGGTTCGTCTTGAAGTTAACACCAAGAAGTAATATCCCTCAGAAGCACATACCCCTACTTAATTGGTTCCACAGCTGCTATAAATCCTTTGTTACGCTCCTCAGTGACATAATACAATATCAATCTACAATTTCAACTTCCCAATTACCATTTTCAACCTATCAGTGCATCTCGAAGTACATGGTCCGTTGACTGCCAAGTTTGCTAGAGACTGCCTGTTCCAAACTGACTATTTTTAAAGTATGGAAAGCCAGCAGGGTCCAAGCACCTTCCCCGCTTCATAACCAATAATGAACTTCAGTTGTTTGATTATGTTTTATCATGATTTTTATGCTATGGTAATTTGTGTTGCGGTTCGTTTCCAGCGGCAGCGCCAAATCTCTTTTCTGGGGGGATGGGGCAAAGTGATTTTTTTTTTTTTTTTCTTTTTTTTTTTTTTTTTTGTGGGGGTTAGGGGTGAGGGGGGCCGGCAAAAGTGGAAATTCTGGGGAGCCAAACTATAAAAAATGTTGAGTTTTTGAACCAATTTTGGCCCAAAAAAATCGCTGTTTTCCTTGTCAAATTTTGTGATTTTGGTCCCAAATCACTGATTTTTGCCAAGATCGTAAATTTTCTTGGGGGGGGGGCGGCAAACTGGGTGGTAAAGAAAAAAAAAAATCATGAGGGGGACAATGCCTCCCTGGAGCTGCTACTGTTCTTTTCTGATTAAAGAAAAGAGAACACTTAAAATAAAATGGCTGTCATTTTGGAACAAATGTCCTAGCAAGAATGCCAATGATTTGAAAATCAGGTAAAATATGACTTAAATTTTTTTTAATATTAATATATGTAATTTAATCAACTACTTTAATGTCAAGAAAATTTCACGGAACAAAAATTTGAAGTATAGCCATAATAACTCAAAAAACAAAAACTATCAAACTGGCGGCCCTTTTGCATTTTTGGCGCCAACTGGAACGGATTAATTCAAGAGTTATCGCATGTTATTTTAAATGTTATCCTCACTGATAATAGTGAATAACACATGAATAAAATCTTTAAACTGCATAAAACTTGGAATATTAGTCAAAATAAGCTAAATATTGAAAAAAGCGCCATTTGGAATTGCTGGCTACCCCCCCGCCCCCTTGCATACATCAAAAAAAAAATGTAGCTAACTTTTTCACTTTTTTTTCTTTCTAGGGTCCCTAACTCTACACATCTAAAGTTTTAATCAATATAGTCAAAAAAAAATGCAACTTCCAATTAAAATTTTTAAATAAATTTTTCTCTAATTTAAAATTACGGACCGAAATAATTTTCCTACTGCCGTGCCAATAATTCCTAACCCGGGAGGGTTTGCTTAACAGAGAGGGGCAAACAGAATGCCAAGCTCCATTGAATGCAATCGGAACTAATATTTAGACAGTCCAGAACTTTCCTTATTTTTTTAATCCTATAACTCAACCAATAATTTGCACCATGTTTTTATCATCCAAATCGGAGCAACTTGAATTTGACCCCTGTAATAACTGAAATCTGACCCTTTTTATTGATTTTTGGTGTTTAGCCTATACTCTGAACTTTAGACTGTAGATCTTACAACTATACCTTTTTTCTGATCCTTATACTGCGTATACTTTTCATCATGATTGGATCAATATAAAAAATTGGACCCCTGTACAATCTTGTCTTGGCCCCTCTCTCCTAAGGCACCATCATTTTCAACACTTAAGAATCGCGCTTTATGGGTCCCTGTCAGGCTGTCACCCTTATTTAATCACTCAACTTTTGTACATTGTTTTACATTGTGATGGCATCAACTTCGGTGGAGTAAGTAAAGTCGCCGTGCCGAGCAGCTCGTGCGCGGAGTGCCCTCTCTCTTTCCTCCGTATTATGTTGCCTGTGGGGGGGGGGTCGTCACTCATCTCCTTCCTCCCCTCTCCCCCACATCGCGTCTGTTACTTTCCCCAGCAAAACTTTGATAATGCTGGTACCATTTAATACACCTGGGTGGAGGGAGTATTAAGGTAAAGCGCTTACTCAAAGGCACAACACGTTGGCCGCTGTGGGCTCGAACCCACTCCACTTTGGATTGCGGGGGCGAGTGGCTCAATCCACTGGACCACACGTGCCCTCTTCGGTGGAA
The DNA here is from genome assembly GCA_023653785.1 of Ophioderma brevispina. Lineage (NCBI taxonomy): Eukaryota > Metazoa > Echinodermata > Ophiuroidea > Amphilepidida > Ophiodermatidae > Ophioderma > Ophioderma brevispina. The sequence continues at coordinate 140,035 of JAMKCH010013043.1, forward strand.
GTTTGTGGACGGACCTGAGGCATTGGAGAAAATATTAACGTGAACACCACCATCGAATCCACAATCTGCCCCAGACCACTGTAAGGGCGAACCTGTCAACTGTTCCTGGGGATTATGCCTATACCTTCTTTCGCTGGGCCTAGTTTCGGGGTTCGAAGGCACTCAGATACC